>SNQJ01S0011559.1:240710-255158 GCA_010110895.2 Picea sitchensis
TTTTTTTTTGGGCGGTTTTTGCTATTTTTAGCGATTTTGTAAATTAATCTCGGATTAAGGGATTAGGGTTTTGGTATCTACGAAATACCTAAAAACATTGTATATATTGTATGGTGAATGGTCAAATTCGAGATAATAAATATAAGAAAGGTTTTCCCAGTTGAGGGTTTCCGGTATAAAATCTCTGTGTACTCTGTGTATGAGCCATTGATTAAGAATCTATATGCATTGCTTTACTTCACAGGTTTAAAACTTACATGGGGTTATGGGCCCACCACGCTTCAGAAGCCAAGTGAGAAACGTTCCAATGTTGCACACCCTTAAGAGGTGCACGATTGCAAGGCACACTGTGGGGACGTGCCACTTTTTTTTTTACATATATGGGTAATAATTTTATTAAAAAGGGGTTGTGCCAGAGAAAAAACAACCAATGAGTACAAAATTGCAAAATGAGTAGAGTCTTGTAGTAGATTTACAACAATTTCCTTTTCCCTACAACTCTTGATTTCGCTCAAATAAACATAAAAGCTATTACAATTCTGCCATGGGTAAATTGCTACAAAGGAAAACAACAAAAAAGAGGATTTGCACTGCATATACGTACCCTAATGAAGTTTTAAGTCTATATCCACCTCTCTCGGGGTTGCTTCCACAATATCACGCTCATGTTGTTGTTGAGTTGGTTGACGAACCTCACAGGATGCCATCAACCCCTTGGTTGATGATGGTCGTTGCATGGCTTGAATTTCTGGTGGTTGCCCTTGAACATGACGACGAAGAGACCAAATATGATTTGAATGTCAGTTGTTTGCATGAAGCACCATGACCAATTCTTCATTCTTTTTGATCTTTTGCTCTTGCAATTGACAGACTAACTGGGCATTGGAGTTTCTCAGCTCTGCTATTTCGGTTTGTTGAGATTGCAATTGATTTTGAAACCAGTCCATCTTACACTCGATGCAATTGCAAGGTTCTCTGCTTCGTCTCCACATAATTAAACCTAGATTGCAACAACCTGTATGTCTCCAATGGAACATATGTCGAATCAGACCGATGACTCTAATCTTATGTTGCAAATGTTGCCATATACCAATCATCCCATAGTTGCCACCCCTAACGAATTCCTTATATCAATTCAGTGTTGACTGCCATTTGAGATAGGGCGGCTCCATGTAATACAATGATGAGATTGCAGGGGAATTCAATGTAATTACTGGCGAGTAAAGTGTTATGCCTGTATAAACGATGACGCCTGCGAGGCCAGAAAAGATGGTTCCCTTCAAATAAGCTTGAAATTTCCCACATGAATCCATCGTTTCACATGGATTTGAATTAAAATACAACGAGATGGTATATGAAGGCATGTGTGACATGAAGGGGAGGCCTAGTGTCTCTTGTATGGGGGTTCCTCTAAGTGCTTTGTGACTCCGGATGGCGTTAGCTTCTTTTGAGCAGATGGGAGGTGGGGTCACATCCCCTCCCATCCCTTTTAATGATGTAATGAGTTCCTTAAACAAAAAAATATCCTTAGTATGAGTTTCATTTTTAAAAATGAGCATTATATATTTAGGGGATATAAAATTGAGTGTGCTCCTCATTTATTCAGAGAGTGCTTTGTGCTAATTGCTTTGCTTCTTTGGCCAAATAGTCCGCCTTCCCRTTCTGCTTTCTATAGATGTGAATTAGATGACCGAAGTAAATTTGTTCTCCAACGCCCCGATCTTGTTATAAATCCTCATGAGATGGAGATGATGATTTTTAATAAGTCTTTGAAGCCCTTTCACATTCAAGTCAGAATCTCCAACAACGATAAGCCGATATGAGGTACTTTCTGGGATGAGATGCATTCCCATGTACACTGCAAAAGCCTCTGCATGATTATTTGTAATATGCCCTAACCTCCAGGAAAACTCAATGTTCTTTTTTCCTTCGGAGTAAAAAACAACTTCCCCACACCTGCTGCCCCTGGAAACGTCTGCTTTTGATTTACAGACTTGGAGTTTGCTACTAAACCATGATGCTTTCCTACTAAGCCGAGACATGAAATAAATTAACATAATAATTTATTTATTTTTTATTTATCATAATATCATATATTATACAATTGTATGCTTTTTTTTCCTCCTAAACAAAAACTAATTATAAAATTGAAAAAAAAGTAATTCGCATGTCCTAGGTTTTGATTTCTTTCGATACCTAGACCCTCTCTTAAGTTACAACGATGTTACCCATAATTGGCATGTCGAAGGATGTGCGTGCTTTTATTTTATATTAAAGTCGTGCTCCGCAAGTTAAGCACCCATGAGATGAAAAGTGTTACATTTTATTAATATTTATGACTTTACCTTTTAGAATACACTAACTTTCAAGATTTTATTAGAATACTTTGCCAGTGAGTATCGTTGATTAAGATTAAAAAATACAAGAACAGATAAAATGTTGACAGATGTAAGAGAATCAATCAGGTGAGTACTGTGGGATAGGCGGCCCTTAAAGCGTGTCGAAGGGTTTCACGAGATCAAGAAAGAAGCTTAAACCCTGCGAACACTGCAGTTGGCTCTGTCTCGAATATCGGCAGGACGCTCACTTGGAGATTGAACAGGATTCGGAGGTTTACCAGGTAAAAATTTAACGGATCTTTCAAGGATCTGTGGTTACCGATTAAATTCGTTCCCACGGCAAAATATTTGATCTATTAAATGTGTTCTGGGAAAATATTGATCTATTAAATTCGTCCTTGATCTTTTACGGTAAACTGATTGATCTCTTAAATTCGTCCGAAAAATATTTAGAGAGCTTTTGCGGCAAAATATTTAGCTTGAATATATACATCAGGGCCTTGCAGCTTATTTTTCCAGCTTGATAGGAACATAAATGAATAATATAGCGTTTTTGTTATAAAATTTGTGCAATAATATAGCGTTTTTGTTATAAAATTTGCGTTTTTGTTACAAAATTTGTGCGTTCGAAAGAACTTTGGCTGATCTGCTGATTTTCCGTTATCTTTAATTTATTTCATTGAATGTTTACCGTGATTGCAAAATTCATCGACGAAGGAAGTAAATAGTGTCGGGAGGGACGTCCTTAAGGGTTTTTTCGGAATTTCTGTCTCAATGAGGTTTTTCTAGCGGTGATGATTCAGAATCCAGATATTGTTCTTTCCAGGGTTTCTAGTCGTTTTGGTTTATTATTTTACACGGATCGTGAATGCCTAAAGCACTTCACGTGTACTCCAAATAAAGGCAGAGAGCGAAATGAGATTCTGTGAGAGTACTATTTATGTTACACAAAATGATGTGATATTTGCCGTAGATGATTTCCTGGTCACATCGATAAATCGGTTATTCTCCGTCAATCTTTGATAAATTACTTGGAAAATATGACGCGGTTGACTACAAACGTCTGGCAAAAATGATACGAGGTCTGAATCTTCCTGGAAAGAGGATACTGTGGAATCTGCAAACTGTTCGATTAATTTTGGCTTTGTTTTGTTTCTCAGAAATTCGTACAGCTCGGAGAAGAGAACAAATGTGCACCGGGAACTTGTGACGAGGAAGGGACTGCGAATCTGCGATCTTTCCAGTACGCGCTCCTCCACTGCCCCCCGCTTGAACGCCTTTACATTTTAGGCCGGTCAGTGCACTAGCCGGATTCGAATTCGCGACGAAAGCGGTGAGAAATTCCGAAACGCGTGAATATTTTGGACATAGCTGTTGTTTAAAGCTCCTTTCGTATTGTGTGTGCATGAGAGAAGGTAGCATTTGCTGTATCATTGTGAAATCTGGCAGGTTTTCGTGGGTGGGTGACTGGTCATTCTCTTTTGTGCATAATCTCACTGGTTTTCTGGGTGGATGGTTGGTCATTCTTCGTCGTCGTTTGATAAATTACTTTGAAAATATGACGCGGTTGAATGGAAATGTGTCGCAGAAAATGATAAGATGTCCGAATCTTTCTGGAAAGCGGACACGGTGGAACCTTCAAACTTTCGGACTAATTTTGCCTTTGTTTCGTTTCGCAGAAATTTGTACAGGTGAAAGAAGAGAATAAATGTGCATAGGGAACTTTGAATGGGAATCTAGAACAACTTTGTGACGAAGAAAGGACTGCGATCTTTCCTTAGACTGACAAAGTACGCGCGCCTCCACTTGCCACCGCGTGAACGCCTTTACATTTGAACAACTTTGTGACGAAGAAGGGACTGCGATCTTTCCTTGGACTCAAAAAGTACGCGCGCCTCCACCCAGAGCGTGAACGCCTTTACATTTGAACAACTTTGTGACGAAGAAGGGACTGCGATCTTTCCTTGGCCTCAAAAAGTACGCGCGCCTCCACTTGCCACCGCGTGAACGCCGACATTTTAGGCCGGTCGGTGCACTAGCCGCATTCAAATTCGCGACGAAAGAGGTAAGAAATTTCGAAAACACATGAATATTTTGGACATAGCTGTTATTTAAAGCTCCTTTCGTATTGTGTGTGCATGAGAGAAGGTAGCATTTTCTGTATCATTGTGAAATCTCACAGGTTTTTCTGGGTGGGTGGCTGATTTTCCTGTGCTTTCAGTGCTAGTAAGAATGTCGAGCAGTGGTTCATACTCTCAGCAAAATGACGAAGGGTGGGAAGTGGCTTCCTCTCGGAAAGGCAAGAGCCAGGTCCCCACAACTGCAGCAGCAAACCGGCCGAGGGGCAGTGCTTACTCCCCCGACAAGCCAGGAAGTGGAGCTGGGAAGGGGAGAGGATCTTATACCGTGGATGGCCCGAAGCCTGACCGTTGGGTGAACTCTAGTAGTGATCGAGACCAGGCTTATAAGCAACGGGGAGGGAAGGAGCTGGGGAATCCTCAGCAGAGAAACGTAACTTATGAAAATACGACCGCCTCACCCAGGAATGTGGGTGGCTGGGGCCAAAATGGCAAGGCAAATTGGGCAATGCAGAGCAGTCCGAAGCCTAAAAGCTTAGAGTCTGCTGTTGGAAATATGGACAGGCGGGATGTTGCTGTCCCTCCCCCACTTGTCAATGGTTGGCAATGGGGAAGACACAATGGCAGCGGCGCCAACTTGAATTCGTCAATGACATCGCCAGCGCCTGGAAAAGGTGTTGGACAGGGGGGTGCAAATGGTAGTGAAGAGAATTCTGAACTGGGAGGTAAGATGCTATCTAAACTTCTTCCTTTTGAGCAATCAGGGGAACCCTGTCATGAAACCAACAGAGCAGGTCATCAGTCTAGTGATGGTGATGTAGAGATTGATAATCTTGACAGCGATGATGAATTTATGAGCAGCGACGACTGTGATTCTGATGGTAGTGATGTAAGCCATGAGACTCTAAAGAAGAATAAGTGGTTCAAGATTTTTTTTGAATCCCTGGACAGCTTGAGTATTGATGAAATGAATGATCCTGAGAGGCAGTGGCATTGCCCTGCATGCAGAGGTGGTGTTGGGGCAATTGATTGGTACAGGGGTATGCAACCTATTGTAGCCCATGCCAAATCTATCAGATCGAAGAGGGTAAAGTTGCATCGCAAACTTGCGGAAATACTGGAAGAAGAGTTGGGAAGGCGAGGAGCTGCATGTGTAATTGCAGAGGAGATGTTTGGCAAGTGGAAGGGCTTGCGAGAAACAGTAAATGATCAGGAAATTATTTGGCCTCCAATGGTTATTATTCAGAACACACTCCTTGATCAAGATGAAAACGAGAAGGTATGTGATTTAAGCTTCAGATTTATTTGGTCCATTCATATTTACATGGAGTTGATGCATCTGGAATGTCATGGAAATGTCATCCTACAATGTTTTTGACTACCAGTAGAACACTTGGAGAGTGGTTCCACAATCCCTCCATGTGCTGCAAGAGTCCAGCACCTGTCCATATACATGCAATTCCTGATAAGTTTGCTTCCGATTTGGTCTTTGACCCAAAATTTAGATGGAGAACCAAATTAAGTATAATCGTATGTAGTTTGAATCTAAAGTAAGAGTTTAGAGGTTCATCCAAGCAGTCCAATGGTCACCTTTTTTTTATATCCTTTTAGCCTTATTTTAGGTTGCGAGTGTTTTGGCTTGGAGTATAAGGAGAAAGAAGAAAGTGAACTGTAGGCAGCTTCTTGAATGTTTTTGTTGTTAAAGATAGCTTTAATAGGTTTGATGCCTTACTGGTAGCTTCTATTACATCTAGATTTTAAACTTTATCATATTATGTTGTTAGAGCTGTGGAAGTCCAAGGTTGCAGGAGTCCATAAATTCACAAACCAGCGATTCTTGTTATTCTGCCATTTTTCAATATACAGCAAGCAAATCCTATCTATCTATCTATCTATAAATATATTGGGGGATCTGCATGTCTTGAATAGTGTGCAAAAAGGAGATTGTGTTGTGTTTTATGTGGCTATTGGCAAACAAAGTTGGCACTTAAGCCATTGCGACACTTTGTTGAAGCTTAGCTAAAGAAAGTGTGCACAAACTGGATGGCATGGCCACCAGTCAAGATAAGGTCAGAAGAAATCCGGAAAACAGAGACAAGTGGAAACGTGTGGACAAATTGGATGGCATGGCCACCAGTCAAGATAAGGTCAGAAGAAATCCGGAAAACAGAGACAAGTGGAAACAATCTAAGAACATAATGAGTTGGAGGAGTCCAATTGCACAGTAGGGCTTATTGCAGGGCAGAAAGATACCCTGGGCATGCAAACTACAACAACCCCAATCCAACCTGTAGAAACCTATGCAACTGCCCACTGAAAAGGAAAGACATTGCCACACTTATGAGATAATGACCAATAGTCATCATTGCCAAGGCAAAAAAAACGTTGCAATTGTGGTAAGTGTATACCTACTATAGTTCTCTGTAAAGAGATATCTTGCCCCTGTCCTTTGAGCCATCTTCTCAAATAGTCATTAAGCATCAAACTGAATAAATAACTCGCATAATACCCAAAATAATTGTTTACCAGACAGAGAGGATAATTGTGCTCTGGTGCTGAATTGCCAAAAGTGTCATCTGCATCACATTCTTTGTAACAATATCAAATATTTTTGTGATTCACTAATGGAAGAATTCTTTGAAACTAGGAATGTTTTGATTTTGGCCTTCTATCGATGGTGGATGATAATATCGCTTTGCTAGGAATATACTATCTGATGGAAGCCTTCTTTGCATTTGCAAGAAAAATTCTATATACAACTTAGAGAGTATGCATGAACCCGATGAGGCGGCCCTTTCATGCTTGTAAGTATTCAAGAGGTGAAGATGCTTGCTTTGGCCCTTTATCAACTAATATTAACATTTAAAATAGAACTTAGCATGCTTGGCATACCTAGGGTTTGCCTCCAAGTGTCTCTATCTGGATCTCACTGTAGCTATACTTTGAGTCGTGATGCTGAAATGTATGGATGCACTCAAAGTCTAAAACGGTTTCCTTCATTAGGGTCCATACAATATACATGTTGATCTGCTTTGCAGAGATTATTTCATAGCTGCTGCAGTCTTGTGAGTACATTGGAGGTTGTGTGGTTAGAGAATGTGTGGAACAAATCATAACAGCTCCATTTTCAAGCGAAGTATGAAACAATCATATAGCTTACTCCACTTTGTGCATGCTCTTAGTCACCAGGTGAACCATACAATTATTGTATTGGCCTTTCTCGAGCATCTTCATTCTATCATATTGTTCAAGATAAAGGCACGTACTCCTTCTCGGAGGTTGCTTATGCATCTATTGTTAACACCTGATGTTTGAAATATTAAATATGCAATACCCTACAAGAGTCCCATTTAATACTTGTTGATGTACCATGAGTGAGGCACCAGATCTATCATCGAATCCATTCACCTGCCCCAAAAATTGACTTGATTTTCTTGATTGATCTCTAGTAGATGTCAAGGCCAAAGGCCTCAAAACATCACTACAGGAGATGATAATAAAACATTATGCTCTTTGCAAGTGTAAATCCAATGAAATGTCTCGAATTCCATTACCCATTTGGCTATAAATTGTTGTGTTGTATAACCTTCTGCCATTTGGGGTTGGTAATACTAACTGATACAAATATCTTGATTCGGGAGACCTCTTCTGCTTGAAAGTAATACTTGTTCAAGAATGAAAAAGCAGAGCAAGGTGATATATTACCCTTGTTGGATCTTTGAATCTGATCTATGAGGGCTTTTCTCTTGCCTTGGCTCCTTCAGTACAAAGCATTCCTGAACGACACAATTATTACAGCATTCCCACATCATCTTTACTAGCTCATATACACACAAAATAACAGACATAGGGACTGACCTGAATTATAAAGCAAGCAGAAAACTGGAACCTTAAGATTGGAAGTGTCACAAGGAAAATGAGTACTCTTTATTGCAGGATATTCACAGATGGAATGGGGAGGGGGGTGTACCCTTCAAGCTTTTACTGAAATCTCTGTTCTTTTTCCCTGACCCTACTAGTCTCTCTTGGTGAGAAAGATTAACCTTCTTGGGCCTTGTTTTGCTCTCTTGGGATTTCCCAAGATGATGCTTTCCTCCCATATCCTTTCTTTTAATACAATGAGATTGTAGTTATGTTATAGGGCTACGTGGCTTTTGTTGTATGAAGTTTGAACCATATGGTAACAACGTTTTCAAGATATGTGGGGAAGCTACCTCGCACTACAAGCCAATAATATACCTTATTATACAATTTCCATAAGGTATTCAAAATAATACTCTTAAGAACGCAACCATATGTTCCGAGGTGGACCCAAGATAAAAAAGTTTTGGGGGCTCATGTTGATGCATCAACAGGTACGATACCAAAGCTCATCCATAAAGTGAAAACTAAAGAAGAAAATCTAAAAAAGAAAAAACTATTTACAATATCCACTTCCATACATGGAATTATGCACACTTTTGACTTTGGCTGCGAAGTCTCATCATTTCCTCATTGTGGAGAGGAGATTGTCTCCATTTTTTGTTGATGGTACACCCTTTCCAATGAAGGACATAATTGTTTGAACTTCGTAGGAATTGTGTAGTTGGGTTCACAGTATAAACCTCTATGTCTACAGAGGATGGGACGGGAAGAACATATTTAGAATGTAAAGTGCTTGAACCAAGGGCAGAACAATTTGTCTAGCTTAAGTGGGTTAAAGTAGAAATTGATGAATGTTCTTCCTGTTGAAGCGGTTTAAAGTAGAAATTGCTGAATGTCCTCCCTATTGAAGTGGTTTAAAGTAGAAATTGCTGAATGTCTTCCCCGTTGAAGCATCAAATCTATAGTAGTCGGCTGAAGCACTTGTGTAGAAGATATGCATTAGTCACGTGTGTTGAGGTGAACCTTGAACTCGAGGAACTACACAAGGAGTGTTGGGCTTGGAAGGGTGTAACTCTATTTGCTTTGTAGTCAAGGTGCATGGGAGCAGGGAGTTGAGTGAACCCTTGTTTGAAGTAAGATGGGGGTACGAGTTATGGCTTGGTGCTTGAAAGAAGTGTTGATAACATCGACAATTTTTCGTCGATGCCTAAAAAAATCGCTATTTTTTCTTGATTTTTCCCGATTTTCTCGATTTTTCCGATTTTTGCCACATAATAAATTTTGTATTTTTTAATGTTTGTTGTGGTTTGCCGGTTTTTGCCGATTTTTTCGCTCATGTATCTGAGAAGATGTTTTCCAGACCCTCACCGATTTTTTGCCAATTCCAATGTTATCAACACTGCTTGAAAGTGCATCTCCTTGTTGAAGTGTGAGCCCTTGAAATCATCTATATGTGTAGGGTTTGCACCTTATGTGCCCCACGCCCTTGGAAAATCCAAGGGCATTTTTTTCTTTTCAGTGTTATCTATTTCTATCTTACCAAGTTCATCTACTTGGTTTAAGGTAGAAATTGTTGAATGTCCTCCTTGTCGAAGAACTAAAGCGATAGTAGTTGGTTGAAGCACCATGTAGAAGATATGGTGTTTAGGCACTAGGGTGTAGAAATTTTGTAAACTTTGCGCAATTTGAAATTTCCACCTCACTTCAATGAGGTCATGAATTTATCACATAGAAATTTCAGCCTTAGGGATGAATTGAAATATTCAGAAATACGCTTGCAAATATCTCAAATTTGTCCACCACTTGTGTAGACAAGTTCAAGTAGATAAACATTGCAAAAGTACTTCAACACTAGTTTAATGCAAAAATGCTTAGGTCAATGTCATTATTGTGAAACTTAGTGTACTTTTAGTTGTTTCATTTCTCGAGTCAACTCGTGAGCTTTCTCAAGTTTGAGTCAACCTTTACTCTTCAGCCTCATTGAGTATTTCTCCAAGCTGATTCTGGCAACATGAGCTGGAAGTAAATTGTGGAGCATTGTAGACGTTGATGAAACGAGACCACAACTAGAGCAAATGAAGGAATGTAGTTTGATGACAGGGATAGAGAAGCATTAGCCACATGGTACCCCACCTGATGCATCTATTATTTCACTCTTGGTTTCCACTCCTTTAATTGCCCAAATAAACCAAGACCCTAAGTTGATTGTTACCCCAACGCCTAATAAAGGAAAAACTGTAGTTGATCCTACATCCCAACCTTCTAGACCTAGTAATGTTTAATATACCCTGTTGGCCCTTTATAAAAGAGGATCTAAATTTCAACCTCTTATTTTCCCCTTTCACTTGTGGCAAATAGAAAACTATAGACCTAATCACCATGGAGTCTATTCCCTACATTTTATCCAAGCTTACTACCAACCTAAACCCCCACTTTACTCATATATGATTTTTACAGCCAAAGGACTTTGACTCATTCCTTATTTACTCACGCTTAATTGGTATGTCTGCAGCAAATGATATTATTCCACAAGTTTAAGGGTTAGATCATCTAAGCAAGCATGAGATTTATTCAATGAATTCGTATGTGATGCCAAATGAAACAAGAGTACTTTACTGTTCTCTCTGCTAGGAAATGCGTTATGAACTCCTTTTATCACTGTTAGTGCAAGTTGTATTCTTGAGTCACATTGAGGACATTAATAATATTAAAATTTCAATTTGTATTTGAAAAATCACTTGGTATAATACCTATTTCTGAATGGTGCGTCCTCTCTTGGAGGTTATTGTTGCATATTATTGCCTCTTTTTGGACGAGGGCGACCTCTCTTGAAGAGGCTTGCATCCACATGCCTTGATATTTTCAATCATGGATCTAACTACTCCAATATTTTACTATTTGTTGACTTGTCATTGAGTTAGTTAGAAAGATAATATGTTTAATTGTACCAAGAGACTTAACTCACTCTATATAAAGAGGAGTTTCTCTCCATTTCATGGGAATCGATAATTGGAGGATTGTGGAGTGAGAGTAGTGATTGGAGATTGGAGCTTGGAGATGATGGTGTTGGGCTTCCTTGTGTATAAAATTTGAAGACTAATGAAGAAATGAGGTATTTCTGTTTTGGAGTATAGTTGTAAATCTGTTGTAGAAACTTCTTTCTTTCATTCTAATTTAAAGGTCTTGTTACGAGAACACTACTCATCTAGGAATAAGCAATGTGAGGAGTCTTTCCCTCTTTTCTTATTTGCTGTCTTATTTTTGCTTTGTTTCCTTTCTTCTATTATATCTAGTTGCTGATTGGACAATAATTTGGCTAATAAAACAACACCTTTATATTTATTTGATGTGTGGCAAAGTAATCCCTCCCAGATTTGTTTCCATGTCATAATTTCTAGCAAGCACCTGAAGGTTTAATGTATCAAACAAGTTCACTTTTACTTAGGTACAAACTAATTGATGAAGGTTTCAAACTAGATCTTTCATTAAGGGGGTGGAAGATGTCAAATTAGTCTTTCTACCTCATAGCCTACTTCAAAATAGTTGATGGTGATAAATTAGTCCATTCATTTTGCAATGTCTCTTGACTCTATTAGTTTTTAGATTGATATGCACTAGTCCCTCATCATTTCATTCCCTTGTTTCTCCTATTCCTTCCTTCCTGTTCTTTCCCATATCCCCTTTCCCATTCCCACTTCACTTCCACATACTACAACCACTTTGTTTTATCAAGGTTTACTGGTCATTTTCACTTTGAGCCTCCACTCCATAGCTTTGATAATCCTATCCTTAGGGAAGCCCCTTTTGAGTTGGAGAATAGCCAACCAAAAGAGAGAGGAAGAGCTGCTGAAGTGATAGTGGGTAGCCTTCTTAAATTGCACAAGACTAGCCCCTTGATGCTTAGGACTTTACATCATATGGAGGTGCTAATTTTTGTTGTAATAGGGGGAACCTAGAATAAATTGGATACCCAACTTAATAGAGTCGACCATGGTCGAGTATACAAAAGTGAGTGGGTTTATGAATGTCCAACTTGAATGTAGTCGAGAGAGCTTGAATGTTGAGTGGATTTATGGATACCCAACTTAATAGAGTCGACCATGGTCAAGTATACAAAAGTGAGTGGGTTTATGAATGTCCAACTTGAATACAATTGAGAGAGCTTGAATGTTGAGTGGATTTATGGATACCCAACTTGAATACAATTGAGAGTGGGTTTATGGATACATTTCGAATATAGCTCTCTTAGAGTGGGTGTATTGATGCCCAACTTGAATATAAGTTGGTGTTGTCCAAGATACAAAAGTGAGTGGGTTTATACCAGTGTTCCATGAGGACACGTCCCCCAGGGTGGGGGTCGCATCTCCCACGTTTCCAACGTCCTTGGGATGGGGGGACGATTCCCCACGTCCCCTTTTTGGGGAGACGTGGGGGGACGTGACTCCCCAAGGTGGGGGATGAGTCTCCTCGAAAGGGGGATTCCTGGGCGTCCCCCCTTGAAAAGAGAGATTCTAAACGTCCCCCCCCGAAAGGGGGACTCTTGGGTGTCCCGCCTTTAAAAGGGGGACTCCTGGGTGTCCCTCAATTTTTTTTCCTAATAATGCTTAAAAAACATAAATTTAAATTTAAAAAAGCAAAAATAAAAAAATTAAAAAACAAATATATAAATAAAAAAAAAGATAAAAGTTAAAACACAATTAATTTATTAAATTTTAAAACTAAATAATTAAAACACAATTAAATTCTAAAAGTTAAAACTTAAAACACAATTAAATTTTAAAACACAATAAATAGCTTATAAGTTATCACATGCCATTTTATAACTTATATGAGAGTGACTCTGACCCATTGATAGATAGTGACATTCCCTTTGATGGTCCTAATGGCTTCATGCAGGAGATGGATGTAGAGGATCGGTCAATGAGATTTACTCCATGATGGTCATTTAAAAATTATTTTCAATGTTCATTATTTTTTTAGTTTTAACTTTTGAGTCTTGACTCTAGATACTGATGACCTCAAACCTTGACTAGTCTCTCTTTACTATTTTAAATTTTTGAGTTTCTGTAATTCCAATTTACTATTTCAGACTTTAGTATCTACTATTTAGTATTTTGCGTATTACTAATTAATTAGATTCTAGAATGATGAATGGTGAATTTAATTTTTAAATCAATGTATCAATATTTATTATTTCACTATTTCTGTTTCATCTTTCATTTATGATTTATGAATCAATGTATTTCATTACTGAATTTGAATTTGAATTTTGAATCATTTTTAATAGTTTATATCATTTTCAAATTTTAATTTTCAATTTACTAATTTAGTAGTATTTACATGGGATGAACATTGAATTGTTATTGTTGAGATTTTGTCATTATTATTTTTAAAATTTTATATTTATATTTTTTATATTATATATGTGGCGTCCCCCATTTCCCTAAAATCCCTCAAATTTGGGGGTACTTCTACACTTCCCCCCTGTGTGTCTCCCCGCACCTGCATCCCCTTGTCCCAGAGACTTGGTGGAACATTGGTGTATACTTATAGATACCTAACTCAAAATAGAATTGGCCCTATTCACAACACCCCCTTTAATTTGAATAGACGACCTTGGAGAGAAGGCATTACATCATAGCTTCCCCCCTTAATACTAAACATGGGCCATATAGTAAAGATATAATCTCCCATAAACACCATATCTCTCACACCAACATGGTTCCACAAAGTGGTAAAGGTGGCCTTTGGGAGAGGTATAGATAAAATATCCATTGAAACATGATGGTTAGTTGAAGGTACTAAGAGTGGCACTAGTTGTCCCTAACTAACATTGAAGTGGTTGAATGTGGTACATCTGAAAAAGATCAACATCATAATGTGGAAGGAACAGATCCACTATAATAGGTTGAGACTTAATTGTGTAAGAATCATCTATAAGAATTGAGATAGATCTTGTGGACTCGTGAATAGAAACTCCATCAAATATGGCATTTGTATGAGAAGGATCACATAGGCAATAGACTAGTATATGGGCCTGTTATCCCCGATATCCAGGGATAACTAGGAGATCATGTCTCGAGGCCCACATGGTCCTAGACATGGAGTACCGAGAGCAGGAGCGACTTGAGCATGGCCCTGGAGGGCCCATCTTTCTTCTTCTCAGC
>SNQJ01S0011560.1:0-38415 GCA_010110895.2 Picea sitchensis
CTCGCCATCTATAGAATTGAAGGCTTCTTCTAATGAATTGGTTACCTTTTGGGCTTGTTCCTTGCCTAGGGCAATGTTGTGCTCCCAATCCTTCAACAGAATATTACCTTTGGTTTGTTCTGGGATGGAGAGCCTGAGAGAACCTGCAGAAACTCTGTTATTTGTGGCTATCACTGCTTCTTGGAAGGCAACCCGAGCCGCTTTAGCATCCCTCTCTCTGACATTCAGGTTCTCGGAAACCTGATTCATCAACAGACAATTCTCTCGGATGACTCCCACTTTGGCGAGCAAACTCTATTGTGTAGAAGAAATTCTGTTCCGAATCTCGATCGCTCGGGATTTAAACCCCTCGATGTTGATCATCCTGCTTTCGGTGATCTCTACCTGAGCCTGCAGCTCTGCAATCATAGTCCTTTGTTGGCCCGCCTCTATCCGATCGTCTCGAACCACTAGATGTGCTTGCTCGAGCTTGGTTTTAAGCACCTCTATCTCATTTTTATTAGCCAGTCGGGCCAGTTCTATCTCCGTGCTCACCTGGCCCTGAGCATTTTCCATGGCCAAGGCCAATCTGGCCTCGAGAGTCCTGATCAGGCGATTTTTCCTATTGAGTTGGTTCTTCAAAAGTCCGACCAAAAATTGATTTGCCGATGCATACGCTCCTAGCGTCCCTGCGATCTCAGTGGTGAATTGCTCATTCTTTTTATTTTTTCCATCGGTCATGACCTTGAATTTCTTAGCAATCGATTCTCCCTCATGGTAGAATTCTCTTTTCACTACCGCTTTTCTCTTTTTATCAAAGAAGAACTCGTTCGGAGGAAGTTCTTCTTCTCTTATGGGCCTAAGCTCCTCATTGAAAATCCATCCTTCTTCTATATTTCCTTGCGTCGACTACAAGGGGGTGACAGAAGTGATGGGTTCCCCGATTTGTTTCGCTGCTTTTCCTGGGGTGTCGACCGGGTCCTTCTTCTTCGGAGGTTTAGGGGTCTTTGTCTCAGTTTCTGGATTCTGTTTCTTTGGTGGGTCCGGAGTCTGTGCCTCTACTTCGGGCTTCTTTGTTTGTTTTCCCTCATCCTGGCATTTTCCCGAGTCAGGAGCTGCATCTTTAGGGCCTTTAGTATCCTTCGGTTCCGTCTTGGAAACGCCCGGACTCCCTCCTCGCAACACAATGGGAAGACAACTTCGTCTGTGTTCCTGACATTTCAATACAGAGGCTATGTCTTCGGGTGCTAAGGATCGGATCCGAGCTAGCACTTCCTCATAAGACCTTGCCCCTCGGAAAATGTCATCCGGGGGTCAAATCTCATGTTCAAACCTCTTTAGCCCACAATTAGCTAAATGGTTGCTCATAACTCTCTGAGGATCATGTTTTTTATACTCGATGGAGACCAACTTCAGGTCTTCCAGGGTTGCAGCCTCGGCTTTGGCATGCCCGAAATCCAATAAAGAATAAGAATTTAGCCAAATGGGAAAAGACGACCACACCTTCTTTGAAGATCCTTTGAGTTCTTTACTCACCCCGCCAATCACTGTTTGTCGAGCGACCTCGCGACAAGCCAAATTGTCGGGGATGAACAATGGTAGTGAAAGTGGGGGAACAACAGCCCCGAACACTTTGAAGTAGGAGAACTCTGCCTCCACGTACCAATCCGCTATACCACTCAGATTTGAAGCAATGTTGTTCGAGATACGAGGTGGTGGGTGACCAAAAATGGAGACATGCAGGGGCACCATCACCCAGTTGAAAATTTCGTATATGAAATTGTCCGCTTTATTTTCCCATAGCTTTTCGTGATATACATGTACGGGCTTGTCTTCGGCCAGATTCCAAGCCCAACTCATCAAGGGGAATGGTGTCATGGAACATATCGTGTCCATAATATATGCAGACATGAAAAATGAGGATGGCCTCCCACTTGCCTTCTGCTCCCGATACTCTGTGACCCGGTTGGCCAAATTGTCCGAGAGTATCTTTGCCCAATTAAACAAGCAACCTTCTGGGACCCGAAACATGAGAGGCACCCATGCAATGAAGAAATGTGATGTGTCCTCCCTCCCAAATAGTCAGCATGTAATCATTGCCACATACTTATACTGTGGCTCCAGCGAAGCGATTGAATAAATGCCCTGGTCATTTTCTCTGAATTTCGCGGTGCGCGAAACCCAATCCTTTATCAAACTGGGCATGGTTTTATCATATTGTGTGCACTCCTTTTCTTTGAATTCCTCCAGGAATTCAACATCATATGTATATTCAGATGTCATTGGAAGCTTATACATGGTTTGGATATGTTTTGGTCTAAAAGTCCCGACCGTGACCCGTTGCTGGTTCATGATAGTTCTGGTGGGTAGGTCTATGTGATCCAACGCCCATCAGATCATATCATAATATGGGAGAAACCGTGGTTTGGTCGCTACCTTGTGCATTCCAGATTGAACAACTATCTTGTATTTAGTGTTTAGGTCATCCTTTTCACTGTCGTCTGAGTCTGAATAGTTCACCAATTTTGATTGCAGAATGTCCGAAACAAATGACCAGTAGGGGACCGAGTCGACACTCCGGGGCGAAGTGTCGGAGACATTGTCTGAGCCTTGTCCTGCGACCTCGACATTTTCCTTTGCTACTTTCCGTGGAGCCATAACCAAAGTTTGTGTTTTCTCCCTTCTGCGATAGAACTGCTTATGCATGCATAAATTAGTTAACTCAGAAATGACGAGCTCTGCGTGCTTATGAAAATGCTTTCGTTATAATAAAATGAAACTCTTATATATATTTGAAAATTCGGTACTTTTCGAAATAATCCTGTCAAATCGTAATTAGAAACAAATTAATTGCATGAAATCCGATCTTATATGCGTGGATTTACCCTTATTCTCCATAAATGTCATAAATTTCTGGCGGTTTGACAATCAGTCGAAGTATGGAGAGAAAATGGCTATCTCGGGAAACGTGCAGGCCTCAGGGCGCGGGATATATCTTGCTTTATCTTAGATTATCAAATCTTACCAACGTTAATCAATTCCTTCGCCATTTGTTATGTCGTGGGATTTCTTTTAACATTTTGAGTCCCTAACTCCCGAGACTGTGAGGGACGATTTGACTTAATTAAAGGTAATCGCGATTTAAGGCATAATCAATTTTATAATCGTTTTACTCATTGTATCGCAACTCAGAACTTCGAAGATAATTTTCTAGAAGACTAGTATGCCGAGTCGCGAAAGCGCGAGATGGTGATAATTAAGGCTCAATTAAGAGTAAGAAAAACTTGGATTAGGCGATTAATTAATCATGCTATAATTACATCGCGACTTCGTGAGTCGGGGTTTTAGACGTCGTAACTTTTGAAAAGATATCGCTGAGTGGCAAAACGTCGAGAACGGCCTTTAACCACGGTTAGATTTTTTGCCTTTAATCCTTGACCAGGGTTATCCCGAAAAGACCTCGTGTTTTCAGCTCTCGGGGCTGTAAAAATAAAAAATTGGGTTTGGCGAACGCCAAGGCGCGAAACCCAGACGATGTCTAAACACGAGTTAAAGATTTTACCCTGGTTACTGTCTCGAGTGAAGATTTAAATGACTTCATCGTTTTGTGACTCAAGACGTGCGAACTCATGGATTATAATATCTGACTTGCGAGATCCCGAAGTAAAACAAAAAGGAGCAAACATTCTTACGAAAGTGGACTTGTTTAGAGAGTAGAAAAAGTATCGATGCCTATGTGACAAGGTTTCGGAGGTCTCATCATCTCGGAAGGAAAAAGACAATCAACTTTAGATTTCAAGTATCGAATTGAAAATTGTGACAGGCCAAAAAACAAAGGCGGCTCCAACATAGGCTCCAACTAGGGATCCCGCCTTCCTGTGAGGCGAGAAGAACAGTAAACCACGTGCCAATATTGGGTAAATGGAGTCAAAGCTCAATCAGGCAAAAAAATTCCAAGGAAAAAGGATCGAAGGGGGGGAAAAAGACTCTGTTCTTTACCTCGAGAAGTTTTTTCAAAATTAGACACTCCTTTCAAACACAACTGTAGTCTTTTTCACAATTTTCCCTTTCCCACTACCAACTTTGGGTATGTTTTAAGACAGTCGAAATGACCCTAGGAGACTCAACAGATCTTGTGACTCTCAGCTTGCATAAAAGAATGAGATTATATATTTTTAATCGGGGAGTCCCGTCTGAATTTTGGATGTGGATCAGGTTTTTAGAAAACATTGGTTACTATAGTAGAATGATATTCATGTATAACATCCTTACAGATATCTCAGACATTGCTTCACTGCCAGCAAGCCTGTTCAGTACCCCGGTGAAGTTATCTGGCCCCTTTTACTGAATTTCCTTTCACCACTTCGGAAAATATTTATGCATTTAAATGCTAAGACGAGGGCAATCATTTCTGAATTTCCTTTCATCGTCTTCCTAGACTCGGTGGGGGCAATCATTTCTGAATTTCCTTTCACCACCTGTCTTATAACTTTATTTTTTGAGCACGAAGATGGGGGCAATCAGTTTGTATCAGGGTTGACATCTGTGTAATATTTTGCATCAGAGATCTATCAACTTACTTTGATTACTTGGTACCAAGCTTCCCTTGACCCTCACAACACCTTCATTCTTAGGGAGAAAAGGAAAATAATTTTTTAAGGGGCATCCTGTTTGAGCAAGCTTTGATTCTTCTGATGCTATTGAAAAACTTAGGAAAGTTAGGATCACTCTAAACATTCCTTCGCTTAGCAGGGGATCAAGTAGTTGTGGAGACCCGTTTTCTTTTCACAATCTGTTTTGAGACTCAGGAGGCTAAAACGAAAACTTTTATTCCTTCGTAATGAAATGAAAAGATGGCAGCTTGTCAAAAGTTAGACCCGAAAATAGGCAGGATACAGGGCAGTGATTTATTGATCGAAACTACAGAAGGTCAAAACGGTTCGAGACTGGCTCTTGTAGATGTCTTTGGGGACGGTTACTTTTGACTGACTGTTCTTAGTTTTAGTGTATCATTCAAACCAATTTAAATCAAAGGTTACCAAGCCAAGCAATAATCCTGTTATCTAACACTTTAGCCGATATTGCAATTTGAATGACGTTACCTTGGTTTACTTTAACAGTCCTTCATAACCTGTGTATTGAGAAAGCTCACCTTTATCCTTTCTTTTCACTTTCTTTGTGCACTATGAAGCTCTTTTTAGACATCACCTGTTTCATGCCGATTTATTCCTGACACCGCCTTGCGAATTACTCTTCTTGCTAGCTTTGCAAGCAGCCGAATCCTGTAAAAAGAAAACATGAACTTTATTCGAAATATGTCTAAAAATTATGAACATAAAAAAAAACAGAAAGTCCAAAGGGTAAAAATGCATGTATGTACACAAAATTTATTTATTTATTATTATTATTATTATTATTTTTTTTTAGAAAATGGCGACTGTTATGTCATGTAATGTTTCAGATATCACCCGTTGACAAGGGCGCTGAGGACTTCTCCGTCGATGTTTTCCAACAGGAAATAATTTTTTCCCTCCAGAGCGGAGACCCTGAATGGCCCATACCAGAGGTGGTCAAATTTACCATGCTTCGCGGATTCCTCTTTTCTTGCATCCCATCTTATTACTAAGTCACCTGGAAGGAATTCCCTGTCTCTTGCCTTGATATCGAACAATGCTTTCATCTCATCCTGGTACTTCTGCATTTTTTCATCGACCTCAACTCTATGTTGTTGAACCTTGATCAACTGGTTAATTCTCCTGGTTACATGATTAGGTTCTTTGTTTTGATCCTTCCATATCTTCATCACTGGTAGCGCCAGGTTTATAGGTAGTACCGCCTCTGTCCCATAGACCATTTGAAACAGCAAAATGCCGATAGACCTTTTAGTGCTGATGCGGTTCGCCCATAATGCGTATTTCAAGTGCACATGCCAAGACCTTTTATTTTCATCCAATACTTTCTTGATTATGTTCACCAGGCTCTTGTTAGATGATTCGGCCAATCCGTTCCCCTGGGGGTAATATGCAATAGAATGGCCGAGAACGATATTATACTTCTGGCAGAAGCTGATCATAGCCATAGATTTGAAAGATTGGGCGTTATCGGTGACTATCTTTCGGGGACACCCGAATCTTGACAAGATATTGTTTTCCAAGAAATCTATCACCACCGAGTCTGTTGCCCTTTTGGTTGGAATGACTTCCACCCACTTAGTAAAATAATTCGTGGTTGTTAAGATCCACTTATGCTGATCACTGGAATGAGGATTAATTTCTCGTATGAAGTCTAGACCCCATTGTTGAAATGGAGCTTCAACTTTGACTGGAATGAGTGGCAGTGCAGGGAGTTTTTGTTTACCAGCGAATACTTGACAAGGGTTGCATGCACGTACTTTGGCATTGACGTCTGAAAATAGTTTAGGCCAATAGTACCCGGCCCTCAAAATCTTATAGGTTGTGGCTCTCCATGCATGGTGTCCCCCACAGACTCCTTCATGAAATTCCTCTATAACCTGTGGAGTTTCTGACTCAACCAAACAGACTAGGAGGAACTCGAGTGGATCCTTCCAGTATAGCTCTAAGATTTGACTTGGCCAAGAGTTTGGCCATACCCTGCCCCTTTATCAATTTAGTCGGCTTGACTTCCAGATCGAGCTCTTGTATTTTAGCGAGCCATCGCCCTCTTTTTCCGTCAATGTCTAGCTGTCCCAATATGTCTTTTACAGAACTGGTAGGTACATACACGATTATTTTTGAATGTAGCGCATAGGTTCTAAATGCTTTCAAAGATTTTACCATCGCGTATGCTTGTTTTTCCATTATGTCATATTTCAGTTCTGCATCTCTGAGACTTTTGCTAAAAAATGCTATTGGCTGTTCAAATCCCTCTTCATTTTTCTGCAAGAGTACCGCAGCGATGGTATGTTTAGAAGCAAAAGAGAAGATGAGAAAATCTTTCAGATAATCTGGACTTGCCAGCACAGGTGCCTCGCTTATAACTTTTTTAATATGAGCGAACGATGCCTTGGCCTCGGTGGTCCAATTTACCCCGTTGTCCTTCTTCAACATTCCTGTAATCAGTTTGACAATCTCAGCGAAATTGGGAATGAACCTTCGTAGAAAATTTATCTTTCCTAAGAATGATTGAATTTCTTTTATATTTCTCGGGATAGTGATAGTATCTATTGCTTCAATCCTCTTAGGATCAATCTTGATTCCTTCCTTAGATACGACATGGCCCARAAGCTTACCTYCCCGCATAGYGAAATGTGATTTCTTTGGGTTCAGGGATAGGCCAAACBTGCGRCACTTTTYGAAAGTMTGTTTTAGATGCATCARATGTTCTTCRTCAGTTTTAGAGAAARYYGTYAGATYGTCGAGGTAAATAACCAYRAACTTGTCTTTTTCTCCCACGAAGGHGATGTCCATRGCTCRCTGGAAAGTGGCCCCTGCATTCATCAAACCAAAYRACATCTTATCATACATGAAAGTACCCCAGGGTGTGGTGAAAGMAGTTTTTTCCCTGTCTTGTTCATTCATAGCGATCTGATTATAACCAGAGAAACCATCTATCATAGACATTCGATTAGCTCCAACAACCTTTTCTAAGACGTGGTCCATCTTGGGCAGCGGGTAGTTATCTTTGAGAGATGACTTGTTTAAGTTTCGGAAATCCACACACAGTTTGATTTCCCTGTTCTTTTTCCTGACTGGGACTAGGTTAGCTACCCAGTCGGAGTATCTCAGAGGTACAATAATTTTTGCGTCCAAGAGTTTTTTAACTTCCTTTTCTATCATGGGTAACAGAATGGGGTTAATTTTTCTAAGCTTTTGCCTAAATGGTTTGACCCCAGGTTTCAAAGGTATCTTGTGATCAATAATGGAAGTTTCATACGTTTTCAGTTCATCATAGGACTAGGCGAAAACATCTTTGTATTGTCTGAGTAAGTCTTTATACTTATCTTTCGCTTTGGGAGGGAGGAACTTCGATATCTTTACCATCCGGGGTTCCGTTTTGGTTCCTAAATTATAGTCCTCCACTTCTTCTGGTTGGGGCTACAAAGTGGCCTTTACAGGTACATCATTTTGATCAAAAATTCTTTCCAAAGGAATCAATCCTTTGGGGATCTGATTGCTTTTAAGGACCAGCATACGATGATCCACAATTTTTTCTCGAAAGATTTCAGGTTCCTCTCCTTCTTGCATGATCCACCTTGAGTCGTTTTGATTTTCTTGGTCAGCATGATTGTCAGAGAATTCGTCTACGGCTGTAAGGAATTTCTTAATATGTTCGTCATCTTCAAAGACTTGCCAGTGTCGGATATTATCTGGTATGGAGGGTTTGTATCTGATTTCAATGTGATACTTCAGTTTGAAGGTTGTGGGAGGAGAGAAGGTTGAAGCTGCCTTTGCCAATGCATCAGCATGCAGATTCTCTGCGCGAGGGATAAAATGGATATTTACGGATGAGAAATTTTTTTCCATGAGATCCCAAGCACAATTTCTATATGCTCTTAATCTGGGATGCCTGGCTAGGTACTGTCGGTTTACTTGTTTTACTATCAATTCGGCATCACCGTATACCTCCAAGTTTTTTATATTTAGTTTTTTGGCAGCTTCTAATCCTAAGATCAATGCTTCGTACTCGCATACGTTATTAGTGTAATCTATGTCCCACTACAAACGATAGGAGAAAGGAACAATGAAATTACCTTCAGGTGACACAAGAAGTACTCTAGCGCCTGCCCCTTCAGAAGACGAAGCACTGTCAAAGTACATTTTCCAGACACCAGTATTACACAGCTCTTCTGTCATGGGGTTGGACTCTTATTTCTTTGTATCGATTTCCTCCAGGCAACCATCCAGACCATCATCAAAAGACAAGATGCAATTTCCCAGGTCTTGGTCTGCAATGTAAATGGGGAAGTTGTGCGGGTTTTGAGGGTCACTGACCGTATACGCTAATCTTGTTTCTCTGTATAAACGAGTGAACTGACCACCGAACACAGGGATTGTGGCATAAGTCATGTCTAACTGAAGAGAACCCCCCAACTTGGCTCCCCATGACCTAGATAACAACATGCCATACTTAGGGGGAATGTCTGCGATAACCACATCCATCAGGATACTCTTGACCGGGACCTGTGCCAGGGTAACTATCAGATCTTTTATCATCCCCATGCATTTAACCTTCCTCGAATCAAAAGAGTACAGATTTCCATAAGGTCTTGTGATCTAGAGACACAACTTCTCCATTATAATCTTGGGCATAACATTATGAGAAGCTCCAGAGTCCAACATACAATTATGCAACAACTGATCATGTATGTTCAGAGTAATATAAAAGGGAGCAATGTTGTCTTTGGACCCTTCAAAATGGGGACCAAACGTGATGTTAGGTCTATCATCTTCCAAGTTTATAACATCAGAGTGGCTTTCTATTTCTGAGACACCTATCATTTTGGTCATTTGTTTGCGATAAACATGGTTTTTCGCGAATTCCACTAAAGGGATTGGTATCTTAATTTTGTTTAACTCATTCTCAAAACTGAAAGCTCTGCTCACCTTATCCGTTTCTCCAGTTGTGACCTCAGAATTCTTCCTTTTCGACCTGTTTGTTTGGACAACTTTATCATTCATGGTCTTAGTTGAAGATGTAGCTTCATTTATGGATTCAGTCTCCCGTGTTTGAGCTTCCACTTTTTCCACCTCGGGCTCTTGAGTGCTTACTCTTCTAGTTTTGTTGTTGGGTAATGGGGTTTCGTCCGACGGAGGCTCGTAAGCTTGGCCCCTTTGAAGGATTTTCTTGGGTTGGGTCATGGAGGCAGGCTTATTCCTAGATCTCAGGTTGTATTTTGGTTGAAAATCAACCATCATTATCTCAGTTTTTGGTTGGGATTCACAAATCTCAGTGTGATCGCCCTCTTCACTCTCATTTAATGATTGTGGCGTGTTTAAAGATTTTTCATAGTCCTCGCGAGTCAGATATGATTGACTATAGTCATCGCCGAAGTTCGTGACGTCATTATCTGAATCTTCGTAGTCTTGAAAATCGTTAGATCCTATAAAATTTTCATTCTTCAAGGGAGCTTGTATTTTCTGATCTTCCTTTTTTATTTGTCTTTGTTGATTAGGAGGGTTTTGATTTTTCCTGAAATCTTTTTTGGGGTAAGAGTCAGCCTTGGCTTGTTCGAGTTCCATCCGGGTTATTTTATTTGACAAATCTTTAATCACTCTAGCCATATCGTCCACCCTATCATCTGAGGATCTATTGGACCCTGAAGGGCCAGCTTGTTCTCTAAAGCACTTGGTATCTCAGTTTCCAGTCTCTATTCTAGCCCTAAGTTTACTTGAAGCCATCATGTTAGACTCTATTTATACCGCATCGTCCTGCATACGGTTTAAGGTGGCTCCCCTTCGCTCTCGCAAAAGTAGTGCGAAATCCGGCTCGAAAGCTTCGGCGAAGGTCACTTTGGCCGCGGGTTGAGATGGTTTGACTTCAGCTAGGATTTTATTGTATAGTTTGTTGAATCTCAGAATGAATTCCATGACTGTTTCCGAGTTCTTTTTCTTCAAAGAACCAAATTCGGTTAGATAATAGAGATGGTCTTTTTTCTCGCCCCATTGTCTGAGGAAAGCATCTTCCAAAGCATCGTATGACGGGATAGAGGCTGCGGGTAGGCTCCGAAACCAAGTTCGGACCTGACCTTCAAAAGTTTGGACAAGGAGTCTCGAATATACATCTTCGTGCTCGATACCGAAGATATCTGCGAATTGGTCGAAAAAGTTAATATGTTCGGCCGCAGTCAAATCCCCCTCTCCGGTGAATTTCGGTAAATTTTTTATGTAATTTTCTGGAAGATCGTGTAGGGGGTTAGGCAATACTAATGGAGCATATCTGGCTGGGACTTTCACAAAAAATCTAGGAGGGGGGGCAGGCCCTTGACCTCCACCTCCTCCTAGAGGGACACCTCCACCTCCTCCTCCTAGAGGGACTCCTCCTCCACCTCCCCCTCCTCCTCTTATAAACCCTCCGCCTCCTCCTATAAACCCTCCACCTCCTCCTCCGACAACTTCCATCATTGTCTGTGGGGAGTTATACAAGGGGGTTTTGGAAAACGAAAAGGGAATCTTTGTTTTCTTCGCGAAGAGGAAAGTCTGGTGAGGAAGGATACGGCACGCGAGGACTGAATGAAGTTGAGGGTTCGGAAGGGCTCTCAGACTTCGGTGATGGGATTTCAAGTGGGTAAACAATAGCGGTAGGCTTAAAAGTGTCTCTCTCCTTTAGAATTTTTTTGAGATCGGCAACAGGATTAATCTGCTCACCGTCTGGGTTTTGTCTGGTATTCCTTCGAACGAATGCCAGCTTATTTCTTTGTGGAGTCGCCAAGTGAAAGATAAAAATCCTTAAAAGGTGTGTACTCTTTGTTCACTATCAAAGGGTAACACTTTCAACCAGAAACAATTGTCGTTTTCCTAGGGAAAAAGATTTCATAACTTCGTTCCCCGGCAACGGCGCCAGTAAGATGTTGTTCCCGAGTCTGTACTTAAGGCTCAAAAGTACAGTGTCAAGGCATCTGAAAGTGGTTAGGATATGGAGCAGGGAGGGGTTCAACCTTCAGAGAAAGAAACTAAGGGAGATTTCTTCATTGGGGTTCTCTGGCTTCGAACTGTTCCTGAATATTTATGTCTCGTTCAATGGCTGCCCATGATTGTTCGAGTTCGACCCGGTTAGTTGCGGTTTTAAGGATAATGTTAAAAATGTTTAGGGCGATGTGTGTTTGGTTCAATAATTTGGGTTCGATGTTAGGTTGAGTTAGTATAGGGATTGTCATGGGGGAACAGTAAAGATATAAAAGACTTTTAGGAAAGATTAAGTGCTGTCTCAGTTTGATCTTATAAAAGAGAACTTACAGTCGCTGAATTAGAATACGGATGTAAATCTAAGGCTCATTCCCGTAACTGTATCATATCTTTATAAAAGGGGTGAGATGAGAGAAACACATTGAGCCATTTACAAAGTAAAGTTCCAACAAGTGGAAAACTCATGACATAAACGAAAGAGGAAAATATGTAAGAAAATAACCGATGTAACAAAGAATATATGTAGAATTTCGAAACTGCAGATTGGTCTTACACAACTGATAGCTGGTGCAGAGGAAAGGCAATAAACAATTACAGAAAACCCAAAATCCTTCGTTATAGTAGTGGTCGTACTAAATTACAATGAAGCACATCAATTATGAATATGAATTGAAATGTAAAAATGAGATACAAGAGAGCAAACTCATGATACAGAAGTGACGGAATTGAGAATCTCCAGATCTTCTTGTATTAACTCTCAATGTAAAAAATCTATTACAAATAACTCAAAAAGGGTCCAGCCCTGTTTATTTCTCTCTTGGGTATATTTATACAATTTCTACAAAGCAGGTAGAATCTCAATAGTCGCAAAAATTTCAGTTACGACAGAGGAGAGAGAAATCGCTCCATTTCCCCTACTCTGTCTTCACTTAGTGCCAGGTGCTCATCTTCACGCGGACTCGGTGCAGGCGATACATCTTTCCACCAGCTGAGATATGAGCCGTGAAGGTTCCGCTTGACAGCTAGCCTTGGCGAAGTAACACTCTCGGGCTAACTGCTGCATCTTGTCCCCCATTTGTGCATCGATGATGTCGAGGGCACTTAGTTGCGCGCTGGTCTGGATCAAGTGCTTATCAACTCGAGCCATGTCCACCATATCTATATGAGAGATATCGGCTGAATCTCTCTCATCCTTCTCTTTCAGATCAAGCAAGATCTGTTCCACATTCATTTGTATCAATGTTTCTACATTGCCTCCACTGTCCATACCCAGCAGCTCGCCATCTATAGAATTAAAGACTTCTTCTAATGAATTGGTTACCTTTTGGGCTTGTTCTTTTCCTAGGGAAATGTTGTGCTCCCAATCCTTCAACAGAATATTACCTCTGGTTTGTTCTGGGATGGCGATCCTGAGAGAACATGTAGAAACTCTGTTATTCATGGCTATCACCACCTCCTGGAAGGCGACCCGAGCCGCTTCAGCATCCCTCTCTCTGACAGTCAGGTTCTCAGAAACCTGATTCATCAACAGACAATTCTATCGGATCGCTCCCACTTTGGCGAGAAAACTCTGTTGTGCAGAAGAAATTCTATTCCGAATCTCGATCGCTCAGGATTTAAACCCCTCGACGTTGATCATCCTGCTTTTGGCGATCTCTACCTGAGCCTGCAACTCTGCAATCATAGTCCTCTGTTGTCCCGCCTCTATCCGACCGTCTCGAACCACTAGATGTGCTTGCTCGAGCTTGGTTTTAAGCACCTCTATCTCATTTTTATCAACCAGTCGGGCTAGTTCTATCTCTGCGCTCACCTGGCCCTGAGCATTTTCCATGGCCGAGGCCAATCTGGACTCGAGAGTCCTGATCAGGCGATTTTTCCTATTGAGTTGGTTCTTCAAAAGTCTGACCGAAAATTGATTCGCCAATGCATACACTCCTAGCGTCCCTACGATCTCAGTGGCGAATTGCTCATTCTTTTTATTTTTTCCATCGGTCATGACCTTGAATTTCTTAGCAGTCGATTCTCCCTCCTGGTAGAATTCTCTTTTCACTACCGCTTTTCTCTTTTTATCAAAGAAGAACTCGTTCGGAGGAAGTTCTTCTACTCTTATGGGCCTCATCTCCTCATTGAAAATCCATCCTTCTTCTATATTTCCTTGCGTCGACTGCAAGGGGGTGACAGAAGTGATGGGTTCCCCGATTTGTTTCACTGCTTTTCCTGGGGTGTCGACCGGGTCTTGCTTCTTCGGAGGTTCAACGGTCTTTGTCTCAGTTTCCGGATTCTGTTTCTTTGGCGGGTCCAGAGTCTGTGCCTCTGCTTCGTGCTTCTTTGTTTGTTTTCCCTCATCTTGGTGTTTTCCCGAGTCAAGAGCTTCATCTTTAGGGCCTTCAGTACCCTTTGGTTTCGTCTCGGAAACACTCGAACTCCCTCCTCAAAACACAGCGGGAAGACAACTTCGTTTGTGTTCCTGAAATTCCAATACATAGGCTGTGTCTTCGGGTGCTAAGGATCGGATCTGAGCTAGCACTTCCTCATAAGACCTCTCCCCTCGGAAAATGTCATCCGGGGGTGAAATCTCATGTTCAAACCTCTTTAGCCCACAATTAGCTAAATGGTTGCTCATAACTCTCTGCGGATCATGTTTTTTATACTCGATGGAGACCAACTTCAGGTCTTCCAGGGCTGCAGCCTTGACTTTGGCATGCCCTAAATCCAATAAAGAATAAGAATTTAGCCGAATGGGAAAAGACGGCCACACCTTCTTTGAAGATCCTTTGAGTTCTTTACTCACCCCACCAATCACTGTTTGTCGGGCGACCTCGCGACAAGCCAGCTTGTCGGGGATGAACAATGGTAGTGCAAATGGGGGAACAACAGCCCCAAACACTCTGAAGTAGGAGAACTCTGCTTCCATGTACCAGTACACTATACCACTCAGATTTGCATCAATGTTGTCCGAGATACGAGGTGGTGGGTGACCAAAAATGGAGACATGCAGGGGCACCATCACCTAGTTGAAAATTTCGTATATGAAATTGTTCGCTTTATTTTCCCATAGCTTTTCGTGATATATATGTATGGGCCTGTCTTCGGCCGGATTCCAAGCCCAACTCATCAAGGGGAATGGTGTCATGGAACATATCACATCCATAATATATGCGGACATGAAAAATGAGGATGGCCTCCCACTTGCCTTCTGCTCCTGATACTCTGTGACCCGGTTGGCCAAACTGTCCGAGAGTATCTTTGCCCAATTAAACGAGCAACCTTCTGCGACCCGAAACATGAGAGGCACCCACGCAATGAAGAAATGCGATCTGTCCTCCCTCCCAAATAGTCGACATGTCATCATTGCCACATACTTATACTGTGGCTCCAACGAAGTGATTGAATAAATGCCCTGGTCATTTGCTCTGAATTTCGCGGTGCGCGAAACCCAATCCTTTATCAAACCGGGCATGGTTTTATCATATTGTGTACACTCCTTTTCTTTGAATTCCTCTAGGAATTCAGCATCATATGTATATTCAATTGTCATTGGAATCTTATACATGGTTTGGATATGTTTTGGTCTAAAAGTCCCGACCGTGACCCGTTGCTGGTTCATGATAGTTTTGGTGGGTAGGTCTATGTGATCCAACGCCCATCAGATCATATCATAATATGGGAGCAACCATGGTCTGGTCGCTACCTTGTGCATTCTGGATTGAACAACTATCTTGTATTTAGTGTTTAGGTCATACTTTTCATTGTCGTCTGAGTCTGAACATTTCACCAATTTTGATTGCAGAATGTCTGAAACAAATGACCAGCAGGGGACCGAGTCGACACTCCGGGGCGAAGTGTCAGAGACATTGTCTGAGCCTTGTCCTATGACCTCGACGTTCGCCTTTGCTGCTTTCCGTGGAGACATAGCCGAAGTTTGCGTTTTATGCCTTCTGTGATAGAACTGCGTATACATGAAGAAATTAGTTAACTCAGAAATGACGAGCTCTTCGTGCTTATGAAAATGATTTCGTTATAATAAAATGAAACTCTTATATATATTTGAAAATTCGGTACTTTTCAAAATAATCCTGTCAAATCGTAATTAGAAACAAATTAATTGCATGAAATCCGATCTTATATGTGTGGATTTACCCTTATTCTCCATAAATGTCATAAATTTCTGGCGGTTTGACAATCAGTCAAAGTATGGAGAGCAAATGGCTATCTCGAGAAACGTGCAGGCCTTGGGGCGCAGGATATATCTTGCTTTATCTTAGATTATCAAATCTTACCAACTTTAATCAATTCCTTCGCCATTCGTTATGTCGTAGGATTTCTTTTAACATTTTGAGTCCCTAACTCCCGAGACCGCGAGGGCCGATTTGACTTAATTAAAGGTAATCGCGATTTAAGGCATAATCAATTTTATAATTGTTTTACTCGCCGTATCGCAACTCAGAACTTCGAAGATAATTTTCTGGAAGACTAGTATGCCGAGTTGCGAAACCGCGAGATGGCGATAATTAAGGCTCAATTAAGAGTAAGAAAAACTTGGATTAGGTGATTAATTAATCATGCTATAATTAAATAGCGATTTCGTGAGTCGGGGTTTTAGACGCCGTAACTTTCGAAAATATAGTGTCGAGTGGCGAAACGCTGAAAATGGATTTTAACGACGGTTAGCTTTTTTTCCTTTAATCCTTGACCAGGGTTATCCCGAAAAGACCTCGTGTTTTCGGCTCTCAGGGCTGTAAAAATAAAAACTTGGGTTTGGTGAATGCCGAGGTGCAAAACCCAGACGACGTCTAAACACGAGTTAAAGATTTTACCCTGGTTACTGTCTCGAGTGAATATTTAAATGACTTCACCGTTTCGCGACTCGAGACGTGCGAACTCATGGATTATAATATCTGACTTGCGAGATCCTGAAGTAAAACAAAAAGGAGCAAACATTCTTACAAAATTGGACTTGTTTAGAGAGTAGAAAAAGTATCGCTGCCTACGTGACAAGGTTTCGGAGGTCTCATCATCTCGAAAGGAAAAAGACAATCAACTTTAGATTTCAAGTATTGAATTGAAAATTGTGACAGGCCAAAAAACAAAGGCGGCTCCAACAGGTCAAATGGACCCATTAAGAGGAGTAATAAACATGCATGGCTACAAGAACCATGGTACATAATTGAAATTTTCCTACAAGAGACAAGGGCTTCAAATCCATTTGCCAAATTTTCTAATACTCTAAATGTCATTGCTTCTAATAAATCCTTTGGGGATCGTCTAAAGGAAAAATGAATTCCAAGGATATTGAGCATCTATCCAAGCTATAGCGATGTGCATCCCAAGGAAATGTTAAGGAACTAAATTTCTCCATTTGGCTAATTTTCCATTTTTTTCCAAAAGCTATTACTGAATATTTCCATTATTTTCCAAAAACAATTCACCCAATTTCCATAGGATAACATTATTTTATTAAACAAAATGCCAAAATTTTGTAGAAACTATATAAAATCCTTAAAGATGTGATTTATTTAACAAACAAAATATCAAGCATAAATAGTTTCCATTTTAAGAACTAGTAAGATTTTCCAAGTTTTCTATGCTTCAAGATAAGTATGGATCCTTCAAATTTTCCTTGGTCCATCCTTATCCTTCTAGCTAATGTGGGATTTCTTGCTAACTCTAACTATAAAATTGATTATTTGACATCCACAATTTTGATCCTAAGGCTTCACATAAAATTTGCAAGTAGTTTATGTAATTGTCCAAGGAATGATTCCTTTTATGATACTAAGGAAATAAGCATCTATAAAGTGTCAATTTATAAGTTGAATGACATATGACTCAAGAAGGGAAATGCCTTATAAATCCTACGAGGCATTATATTATGGATTAAGTAACTAGCAACTTCAACAAACATCACATAGATTGTTGGAGCCAAATGGAAGCCTTGGTAGATCGAGTGGAAAAGGACTATTTTCTCCTTTTTAAAATATTTTAATATAAAGGTAGAGTGTTTCTTTTGAAAGTAGGATTTTCACCTATCTAATAAATAAAGGGGAAAATCCAAGCACCTTCAATATGATGAAGATGAAAGGCTACTCTACCATTGCATAGAATTTTTTAAATCAATCCTAATGAAAATTAAATGTAGGACCTAGTTCTAGTACAATTTTATAACTTCTAAAACTTCAATATAGAATGCATTCACCTAGGATACACCATGTCTTCTATAGCCTGGTGATTTTTGGTAGAATTTGCTTCACTTGTAAGACCAGTGCTTTTTCTAAATTTGTATGAGACATTGAAAAAATCTATCAACCTCCAAATAGTGATATTCTATGGGTCTCCCAACTTTGGAATGAACTTAATAAACCCTTTGTTGATATTACTACCAAGTGTACTTATCTCGACAACCTCTTTCTCCACTTGAAGGATATTAGGGACAATAAAGTCTCAGGTGGCCTTATCAAACTCACATGGAAAGTTTTCTTATCTAGGTTCTTTTATTATCAATTATCTCATTAAGGGAAGTCATCAATTCATATAATTTTATGATCACATGCATATTATTATCCCTATGTTAGCTTTATTTGGACTACATCAGTATAAGTTTGCATGGCCACTTTTATTTCCTCCATCATTCCTTGTAATTGAAAACCCAATTTGTAATGATTAGCAAACTATTTTGCAATGTTCACATAGTCAATTATAATGTTGTCTTTAATTTTCACGCCCTTGATATGCTCCAAAACCTCCTTAGAAGTGAGGGATTTGAAAAATTCCTTGTAACCCCCTCACACCTAGGGGTAACTAGAGGATATTTCTTCTCCCATCATTCACGTCATAGACAAAAGTTTGGATGATGGAATTCATGATTCTACATAGACATTTTCCCATGCATGCCTTCCATTTTATGCTCAACTCACTCACATAATATGATATGGTGTATTAAACACATGAGGTACCTTGTTAATGCTCCACATTAAGTGTTAATGCTCAATGTATTTGACATGAAAATAGTGATCATGGGTTGAATTAGATTATGGATCATGATGCTTTGAATTTATACATTTATCCTTGTTTCACCTTGGTAGTCATCATCATCTCCTACTAAAGTTTTTTCACTGTTGGGCAAAGTTGTACTATTGGGGGGGCTTGATAGGGGAAATGTTTCCATATTCCAATCCATATAGCATGATCCATCATTTCCATATCCATTATCTATTATTTTTGGTTGGTTATCATATGTCACCCATAAACATTCATGCCTCATAATCCCATCAGAAGAAGGAGCTAGAATGCTCAAGGTTGATGAATATTGATATGAAAAAAATATAATATATAAAGAGAAAATGCTAAAACTTAAAATGCAAAGAAAAGAAAATATGAAAGAAAAGAAAAATCAAGAACCAAGAAAGAATAAGAAGCATGAGCTATGCCCCCTCGCTAAGAGGCCATCACCCCAAGTCCTATGCATTGAATACATACCTAACAAAAAGGACTTAGCAAATAAAAATCAAAAGCAAAATAAGGAATAAAGAAAAAGGTAAATAGAGGTTTGGAAAGACATAGTGTCAAGGAAAGGGAAACTCAAAAAGTTATTTCGGATTTATCGCATAGGTTTTTTTATGTTCGACGTTTCGGACCAAACTAGTGTGGTCCATCATCAGGAAAACTTTCTTGATGATGGACCACACTAGTTTGGTCCGAAGCGTCGAACATCAAAAAACCTATGTGATAAATCCGAAAGAACTTTCTGATAAAAAAAATGGTTGCAAAATCCTTAGAACATAAATAAAAGGGAAACTCATTGCATAAGCACTCCCTCATGCAAAGGCACTCATGAGGATGACTATTATACATAATCTTTCATGAGTATGTCACCACATATGAAGAAAACCCCAAACAATAAGTCATTAAGCATACTTCTTGATGGGTTTCTTGGGAAATACTCCTTTTCATGGGTTCTGACACACCTAATAGGGGTTAATAATGATCCTCCCATACCTAAACTTGTAAAATTGAATAATTTTACGAGATAATGTGAATTTTGAAGAGGATAATTAATGTGATATATCTAGTGTTTCTTACATTGACATGAACACTTTTATGTTGCATTTGAATTGTGTACATGCCTTCAAACTTGATGGATACATTGGACCACATGGACCTCTCCTTGGATTATGGATTTTTCATGGCTAACCATTTGATTGAGACTTTGTCCTTTGGAGGACGTCAAGGGGATACTAGCACATTTTATAGAGGCCATCCAACTGATTTAGAGAGGTTGTTCCACATATTTTGGAGGAAATTGAGCCTTATGATGACATGGATCCCTTGTTAACACATCCTATCACCCACGAGGTATGATTTGACAGCTTGATGAGTGGACATTGCACATTTACATGATGATTTGACACCTCTTGATGGTACATTACACCTTTACACGATGATTTTCCACCTCTTGATGGGATGTTTTACATTTACATGATTATTTGACACTTTTTCATGATATGTCACAAGTTGTGGGGCATGATATGACACTTGGTGATGAAAATTTTCAACCCTTAGAGGAAATGTTTCACTTTTAGATCCCCAACACTTGATTTGTGAGTGAGTCATCCACTTCTTGAGGTCACACATGCCACATGTGTGAGATGAAACATGCATTTATGAGGGACATCTTGTCGCACGAGCACATTTACTTCATTATTGAGGCATCATTGGGGGTCTTAGTGACCTATCCACTCTTGTATCAAGGACATTTATGTATTTTTTCCTTATTTCTAGGGATTGTGAGAGATAAGGCATTATTTTATGTTTTTAGGGATTTTGAGGGATGAGAAGGGTGCTTGATCTCTCATATAAATAAGAGAAGCACTTATCACTTGTAAATGATTACTACTTTTGGAGAAAATTGCTTGTCGACTATCACTTCTATATTTTTTCTATGGATGTATAACTATAGCACCTTCTTGAGGATGATGTTTTGTGGATGACTTTGCAAATTCTATGGATTTTGATGTTTAGGATTTGTGGATGAAAATGATTTATTGAGTAAGTGGTCTCTCTTAATATTTTTGTGTTTTGTTTATGAATGATTAATAAGTGTTATTGTACTTATATAGTGGTGGTGGTGCTTTATCTTCATATTTTTCTTGGACAAATCCCTTCATTTAAACCCTTGGAAGATTAATAGTGGAGTATATTCCTTGAATTGTCTTGATGTTTGTAAGGTACTGGGTGGATTTTCTAGGGTTTGTAGTGAACAAGCCTTGATATCACCATATATATACTTACATCCTCTAAATGAAGGTCTTAGCTGACCCCATATGCCCAAACAAAATTAGTAGGCACTAGTTCTTCTCCCATCTAGTTAATATAAAATTCAAAAATTCAATTTTTATGAATGTTTTAGGGTAGATTTAGGGTTTTGTTTATCTTACATCTAATTTTCTGCCATAAAAAAACCCTAGATGTATATGTTTTTCTTGCATATTCTTGACCTAAAATTGTTAATCCCTACTATTGGCTCATTAACCCATAGTGGGGCATATTATATTAGTAATGTTATTTTATTTATGTCAGCTTTAGGCCATTAGTGTAATTATACCCCCTAGTCTCCCATATATACCAAAGGAGACATTTCATTTTGAATCATCTTGTGCTTGACATTTAAGTGCAGGGGGTAAAGGAGGTTTCCCATTGAAGAGGCTTATTATACGAAATTATCTCTTTTCAAAGGCGTTGAGTACTTTCCGAGGTTTCTATATGCTATATTGGTATTTGGTTCTTCACATATGGTGTCAGAGCTCAAGCTCTTGGGGTTCCATTTGCCACGAGACACCTTTGAATTTTCACTATAATGTTACACTTTCTACAAAATTTCAAAAAGCATGGCTTGGAGGATATTTAGTAAGGCTTATTGAGATCAAGGTATGTTGGGTTCAAAATTCATCTCTTGAGGCCTTATGTTCAGTGACTATGAGATAGGGTTGGAATCATCCTAAAAGTAAGGAATTAACTAAATTTTCATTATATAAAAGCTATTTAAATCAGAGTTTTAGACTATTACACGAACAGGCTATTTATAGAAATGTGGTAAAAAGTTCAACTTCCGGTTCATGTTAAATTTGTAGATACAACCACATGTAAAGATAAGTTATCGACTGAATCCTGATGACTAGTCTCTCTCAAGAAGTGTTCGGTAAAATGCTTTTCCTAGAGTATCCAGATTGAGGGAGACTAGTTTCATTGGATCGTGAATAGGCTGTAGTATTTTAGGTGTGAGTTTCAAAATTTTATATCCAACATTTTGTGCGGGGCACAAAATGACTTATATAAAATTCTGAAACTCACAAAAAAAAAAAAATCAACAAGTTGTGGGAAGTTGTAAATTCCACTTGGCACATCAATTTTTGTGGGATGCAGAAGAAGAGAAATATCGAGAAGGGAACTACATAAAATAAAGAGTTTCATATTACCAGAAGAGGTTGAAACTTACAGAGGCTCTAACTTGAGAATAAATATTGTATAAGTACCTCAAATTCAAGTTTCAAAAGTGATACTTGACCAACATGCCAACATCAAAGGGGACTTCTACACAACTAAAGCCTCCGGAAAATCACTTGGACTCTTGATGAGAATTGTAATAATGTCATTAGGGACATAAATGAACCACAAAGGAATGGATTCAATGGAAGTAGTTGGATGCAGATGGATGGACAGGGGAGATCATGGAAGTATTGAAAATTTTTTGTAGCAGAGAAGACACTGAGAAAGTGAAAATGCATCCCATGAAATTCATGATGAGACACAATGAAGGTGAATCAGGAATGGAGAAACTCCAACTTTGGTTTGAAGACCAACCGTTCTAAGATTGATATGAGGAAGTTTGATGTGAGGACCCAATCACATCATTACTAGGATGAACATTTTTGATCTCCATAATGTGCCATACACAAAGGTATGAATTTCTTCTTTATATGCAACTAATCAATTTGTATGGTATCGATGTCTTTGTTCTAACAAATCACTCCTCACTTGGACAGACTGGAAAATGATAACAACACTATGAGGATACAAGAACAGCCCACCTTCTTTAGCCAATTGATAAATCTCAAGCAAAGGAGGGTTGATTCATAGAGCACATTGAGAACTTCCAAGGTGAATATAAAGGTAACGATATTCCGGATGAGCACTTGATTGATGTGATTCATGGAAATTTAAATGATAACATTCAATATGAGGTTCACCTTTAGGAATACGTCGTGGAGAATTCATTTAAGGTGGCAGAAATGTTGAAAGTAAAAAATATGGCTATGGCTACTAGAAGGACTAATCCTAACATCTATAGAGAACAATGCTTCTTCTAAAACACCTCAACCTACAAGGTTGTTACCTCTATTAATTGGAAGAAAAAAAATCAAAAGGTTTATGCTTTAATTGTGAAAGCAAACTATAAAAGGACATAAGTGTGGTGAGAAGAAATTATTCTACATAGATTGTGAGAAGGAAGAAGAAGAACAGAAGAACCATCTCAAGATGAAAATGTAGAAGCTTACTTTTATTAGAAAGAGTTGACTCCACGATATCGTGTAATGCATTGGTTGGAATTAGCACTCCTCAAACCCTCAAGATTGAAGGATACATAAAATATAAAGGTAATAATCATTGATTCCGGCGGTACTCATAATTTCATTCACTAGGTAGCCAAAGATCTCAATTGCTTTGTATATCGGCGCGGAGTTTCCAAGTAATGATTACAGGATGGAGGGAACTATCAATTGCTCAAGAAAATGCTATAAGATGGAAATCTTACTATGGGAAATATGTAATGAATGTCCAATGATTTCTATACCCATGGGTGAATAGGATGTTATAGGAATCAATGGTTGTAATCATTAGGAAAAGTGGCTTTTTAATTTTCAGAACTTTTCATAAAATTTTCATTGGAAAAGAGATAGAGTTAAGAGGTATCGCGAGGGAAGCACGGTAGGGTGACCAAAGAAACTCATTGATAAAATATGTTAATCGCTCAGCCATTCAGGTGTGGGAATGACCAGGATATGTGTGAAGTGTTCTCAGACCAGACCAGTGGTGTGTTGGTGGTGTCAATTCTGATGTGATCCTTGTGTGTCCAGTTAGAGAGCTCAACAAGATCATTTTTAAAGATAAGTTTCCCATTCTGTCATTGATGAATTGTTAGATGGAGCTACCACGGAGCAATCTATTTCTACAAAATTGGATGCTTAAGTTAGGTATCATCAGTTGAGGATTAAGAAAGAAGATATCCCAAAACAACATTCGAACTCATCAAGGCCATTATGAATTTTTAGATGTACCTTGAAAGCCTTACAAATGCACCTTCATTCAAAAGGGTTGATGAATTCAACAAAGCCCTTCCTTCAAAAATTTGTGTTGGTATTTTTTGATGATATATAATCTATAGCAAGTCTTGGAGGGATCATGTTCGACATGTTGACAAAGGTGCTACAACTATTAAAGAAACATAACCCCTTTAATGAAACCATGGCTTTCTTTGGAGTAAAGGAGGTGAAGTATTTGGGTCATGTATAAGTGATGAAGGTGTCAAGGTAGTCCCTAACAAGGTCTGAGAATACCAATGAATTTGTTGTCCCAAACATTAAAAGTGCTTAAGAGGTTTTGGGTTTGGCAGAGGTTACTACACATAGTTGAACTAATAGAATAGCAACATTTAACTAGAGGATGCATTTCATGGACTCAGAGAGACAACTAAATCTTACTGAACAACTTAAAAGTGATTGTAAAAGCTCTTGTCTTGACCATAAATTCTTCACAAAAGTAGCACTGTGTGGAATGTGATGCCTCAAGAATGGAATTGGTGCTATCCTATTACCTAGAAGGAAGGCCCTAGCTTTTGAAAGTCAACCACTCAAGGAAAGGACTTACACAGCCATTTATGAGAGGAAATGATGGCAATACTACACATGTGCATTGTGAAATGGAATCCTTACACACCTATGGAGTAGGCACTTCAGGTCAAAACATATCATGATAGTCTTAAATACTTCTTGGAACAAGACTATCTTGAGAATTTTGTACAAAGCTAGGTAACCAAGATATTGGGTTATGATTTGAAATGAACGTCTATAAAAGGGAGAAGAAAAATGTTGTGGCAGGATGCACTCTTAAGAAAGGATGAAGAAGATGTTGAGGCCTTTCTTTGTGCTATCTGATGCATCCTTTGATTGGATAATAGAAGCAAGGGGATGAATGGAAGAATGGCCGAAAAATTGTGGACTCTCATTCAAAGGTTCAGTGGGATAGGTGCATCAAATACATTTGCATGGAAAAATGATTCACTATGGTACAAAGATAAAAGCTTATATTTATGTAATAACTCCCCAAAAAAACAAAAGGTACTATTGGAATTGCACACCCTCTCAGTGGGAGGAGCACTTTCAGGGATTTTGAAAACCTACCATAGAGTCAAGAAGGATTTTTTTTTGGGATGGCCTTAAAACTAATGTATTCAAAGGTTTGTATGTACAATGTTTGAGATTGTGCCAACAAATAAAGATTATGAAAACAATTAAGACCAGTCTTTTACAAGCCATTATCATCAAGTGGAGTCTTGGGAGGAGGTTTCCATGGATCCTGCGGAGACTACCCGAAGTCTAAAAGGTAGAGTGTCATCAGCATTGATTTTTGATAAATTATTAAATTACACACACTTTTGTGCATTCTCCTCATCCCTTCAAATCTAATACATTCCTTTGCATTCATGGGAGAATGGTTCAAAAGCTTCCATGGCATTAAAGATTATTGTAAGTGAGCCAGTCCATCTTCCTTTGGACTTTTTGAACGAGAAATGTACTTCTTCTTTATTTGGGTACTCAATTGGCTCATGGCTCATCCTATCATCCTCAATGCGATGGAAAAATGAGATAGTGAACAAGTGATGTGAAGGCTACCTTAGTTGCTTTGTCCGACAAAACAAACATAATGGTTCAAATGGTTACTGCCTTACAGTGAATGGTGGTATAACACTTTAACTTTCATCTTGCAACAAAAATGACACCATTTATGGCACTTTATGGATACCACCTCCTTACATCACTTCTTCTCTAAAAAGAAAAATCAATAGGTTCAAAAGCGTTGAAGATCACATCCCGAGTCAAAAAAATTTCTCCAAATCTTAAGGACAACCTTACCATGGCAGTCGCATGAAATAGCAAACAATATCAACATCGTGGTGAAAGAAGTATTGAAGTGGGGGATTGAGGTGTTTTAAAGACTACAACCATAGAAACAAATGTCCCTCAAGCAAGAAAGCTAAGAAGGATAATAAATTATCACACCAAGTACTATGAAACAAACATAATGGTTCAAATGGTTACCCTTGGTAGAATGGTGGTATAACACTTCCTTTCATACTGCAACAAAAATGACACCATTTATGGCACTTTATGGATACCACCCTCCTTCCATCACTTCTTCTCTAAAAGAAAAATCAAGGTTAAAGCAGTGGAAGATCACATCGAGAATCAAAAACAAGTTCTCCAAATCTTAAAGGACAACCTTACCATGGCACAGAATCGCATGAAACAACAAGCAAATCAACATCGTAGTGAAAGAAGTATTGAAGTAGGGGATTGGGTGTTTTAAAGACTACAACCATAGAAACAAATGTCCCTCAAGCAAGCTAAGAAGGATAATAAATTATCACCAAAGTACTATGGCCCTCATAAGGTGTTGCAAAATATTGGTACTATGGCATACAAATTAGAGCTGCCTGCATCTTCACGAGTACACCCAGTTTTCCATGTTTCATGCTTAAAGAAGGTTATAGGCGACAATATCTCGGTTCAAACTATATTTCCAGAACTTGACGAGGAAGGAAAAATAATAATGGAACCTGAAGCCATCACTAACACAAGAATTCGCCAGCTGAGGAATAGATCCATTTCAGAGTATCTCATTAAATGGAGGAAACTACCGGTTGAAGATTCCACTTGGGAAGATGAGTCTTTTATACAGAAGCATCCAGAGTTACTCAAGCGTCGCGGACAACACTTGTCTCAAGGGGAGGGGCATGTTAAGCCCTAATATTGGCTCATTACCCCTTAATTGGGGCATATTATATTAGTAATGTTATTTTATTTATGTTGAATTTAGGCCATTAGTTGTAATTATACCTCCTAGTCTCCTATATATACCAAGAAGACATTTTCCAATGTGGTTAATACATCGTCTTTTCTATCTTTTTAGTGGTTAAAAGATGATTATATCATGATTTACTTATGACAATTTGTGAAGTGTGATTCTTGTACTAGCACGATCAACATTCTTGTACCATTACTGCAGTTCAACATTCCCACTCAACACTCTCATTCTGGAACCAGTCATTGTTTAGCTTATTCACGTGTTTTTTGGAAAAATTTAGAAACATGGGTTTTCTCTGCAGTGACGTTGACATGCAGAGACATGTGCCAAAATCCACCTAGGTCGTACATGTGGACCTCCAGCTCAGGGGGAATAATTCAGCCAAATCAATAAAAGTTATAGACAGTCAAGTTATCCCTCAATTTTTGTGCACATGAAGATATATTTGAATAATCGGGAACATGGGTTTTGTTTCTAGCATGGAAAATTGGGTCTTCTATGAAGCGTTTTCCAAACAAATGAACGGTTGAAGAGTTATTGCTGGTTCTTTAATTGACATTTACACAAATTTCAGGATGTGTCTAGATTTAAAATCACTGTGAACAAAACGCTCAGATTTATAAAATGATGCACACAGATTTATTAAACCAACTCCAAGTCATATCCAATGCAAATCAGATAAGGAAAATGACAAATTTCAAATCAAAATGATCGAGAATCATAACAAAAGTATTTGAATGTATTTTTTTATAGTATGAAGCCATATTTCCAAGGGATTTGATGCTATCCCTTTAGCAATCATTTCCTCTATTTTGTAATACTATAAAATAAAGATGTGTACATCGGATAGGGGGGAATTCTCATTACGTAAAATATCACTATTTAACTATTGTTATTATGGAATCAGAGAGGAGTGCTATCATTTTGTAATCTAAGTTTTCTTTGATTTCAATGAAGGACATATTATTGTTATCGGAATTTTGAGCATTTATTCGGTCTGAGTTAGTTTCCAAGCACGTTGCCCAGGTCAAGAAGGGCCCCTCGACTCAGGTGATGTTCCTGCTTTGTAATTTTATTTAATTTCATTACGATTGTTTTTTATTTGGTTTTCTTTTGCTAATTTCATGTTTATGTTCGCTAATTCCCAACTCTGCTATTTCTTCAATCCGCTCCCTTCATGCTGCAAAGAATGTGTGGATCGCGCCAATATACAATGCCTTCATTTTACTCATTGGTATTCTTGTAGCACTGCAAATAACTTCGTAAATATTCATCTATGTCATACACATAAATAGTTTCATTACTGTGTTGTTTGTTTCATTTATAAATTGTGTTATTTATCCCTGTACATGTGTAACATATACATTGTATAATGCATTGTTACATTCACTGCATATAATGGTTACATTGTGTTATACGAAGGTTGTGTTAATATTGTATTATTGTAATGTAGGTTATGTTATTGTGTTATAATATAAACTATGTTATGATTAGTATGTTATAGTGATGTGAATTAAGTGTGTCATCATATATATGTTGTTTTATTGTTATTTATTATTATTGTGTTCATTTTCAATTGTTTTATTGTATGCTTGTTTCTTATGATATGTTATATGTTATATGATTTTTTATTATGTATTGAATAATATTTTGTTAATTTATTGTGTTTTGTTATATATTTGTATATACTATTCATGTTTTAAGAGTTACATTGTTATATATATATATATATATATATATATTAGTTTATGCATTGATTTGTTTATGAGTGTAAATGCAGTGTTAATTGGATTATTCATGAAAAGCCATCTCATTCTTGTATAAAGAACCAAACTTATTTCATACCGACACATTCATTAATCTTGTAAATAAAACAAAATTAATCTCGTACCCGCACATTCATTTTCACACATAAACAAAACTAATTCCATATCTCCACTTTGACTTCATTTTCATTCCCAGACATATCCTTTCTTGAGGACAACTCTCTAAAGTGTGTTTCTTTGAAGACTTTTCATTTGACCAGGAGTTTGGTGGATTTGCTCTTAAAACTAGTAAATTCCATTTTAAGTCAGTAGCACACATACATGAGGGTTTGAGTAACCTCATCCAACTGATTGATTTGAATACTAGTTTGAGTAAATTCCACATTTAATTTTAGATTGCCTTGACTTCCTTGCTTGTTTATTTCTCGCACTTGATCTCATTTCTTGTACTTTGGATTCCTGCACTTTGATTTTAATCCCAACTTTGCTTTCATTCATTCCATTTTGAAGTGTTTTTGTCAGCTTTAGAATAGGCTAGACTAGGCTCCAATCTTGCATTTCTTGTGCTTGCACCTCTAAGTCTATGACTCCCTGGTTGAAAATTTAATGTTGGGAATTAATAGTGCATATATTTAGCCCCACATTTTTGGCGCCGTTGTCGGGGAGGTGCTAAAGGGATTGAAGTCTAGGTAGGTAGGTTGCTTTTAAATTACATAGCTTGGAGGAGGAGAAACAGTAAGACAAGAGGTAAGAACCTACATGACCACTATTGTGAGTTTCCCCAAAACCTTGACTATTACTTTTGCAAGTGTGTTTCTCTTTCACAAAGTGTGCTTACTTTCTTGCAAGTGTGTTTATTTTGATGCAAGTGTGGTGTGCTTTTCAAATTATGCAATTAGTTTCTATTATTTCTTATGGTTTTCTTAAAAATTTCTTTAAGTGTGTAGTTTTCATTTCATTTTTCATCAAAATATTAAAAATCAAAAATATTTTGGGTGTTGTAAGAACCCTATGCGCTAATCCATATGTGATACAGGACCCATCAACCAACAATATGGATTCAAAGATGATAATGAGTTTCTAAGAACTCTCTCAAATCCTATCAGTAGTTGGGATATCTTCTTCTTAGGAAGAGCACATCTTGACCGTAGTCAAGAACCTACCCACTTCTCCAAAAGACATAGAAGAACCAAAGTTCCAAGAGACAAATCCATGAGAAGATCCAAAACCCTTATGTAATCACCATTTCCAAATTATAGAGGAGACTAAAGAATCATGGACCACATCTGATGGAGAGACACCATTAGAACTTGAGATCAATGAGTTTCTAATATGCTTTTCTGAAGATCCTCTATGCACAAGACCATTCATTCGACAAAAGATGATCTACATGGCATGATAGAGGGAGACATGCATATTTTTCTAAATGAGTAAGTGAACCAAGAACATCATGACTTTATCGAACATTGGTTCCATATGACGACTAGATTGAACCACTACTCTCTTCTTCGACAACTCTTCACATCCTATCATTCGAATCAGTTGGTTCCTCATGTTCGAGTACTTATTAAATTATATTATTCAAACCTGAATGTGAGTATATTCATAATCCTGTTACGCACTTAGCTTCATTGGAAATATTCATATACTTGAAAATGGGTCTTTTCTTAGGTAAGGTATGATAATAAATAAATGAATAAGTGTTTCATATAGTTGTTAGTTTGGTGCAACATTAGTTTTTTTGTCTTTTTCAATAATTGTAGCTATCAGACTGAGAAACTAATATTAAAGAAGTTTGTTTCCCAAAAATTTTTAATTTGTTTTTTAGCTGATAGTCAGATCTTTTTTCATCTTTTCTAAATAAATTAGGCTATGATGATTTGTTGGAGTTTTGCACGTATCCTCTTTTTAGTTGGATTGGGAGAACATCTTCATGACTTATTCAGGGAAGTAATTTCATTTCTTTTGTTTTTGTTGTTTCGTCAAAATTGTATTTTATTATGATCTTTTGTTACCTAAGATTGTTTTGGAATAACTGGACCCATTTTTTTATTACTCTCCTAAAATTTGTTTCTCTAAAGACTACACCGACCTTTATTAGTTTTTCTCTACTATTTTTCTAAACTGTTTTCCTTGAAGAACTTTATATTTTAGGTAATAATTAATAATGCAAAACTAAAAGAGAAAAATGTTTAATCAAACCCAAGAATTTTTTTCACAACCAATCATTTTCAAGAGATTTCATTTCCATTCTTTATACAAAATTTCAAATAATTTGTTATAGCAGTAACTCACAACCTTGTCTTTGATTATACTATGGGATTATATAAAGTTAAAAGTCCATATTATGAGGCCATAGGTATCTAGTACAACCTAATCTAATCTCAAAGTTGGTCAATAGAGAATCCTTATTAAAGAGTAACAGGAGAGTGCATGATGTTTCTATCCATGGGAATGCTACCATAATTATATGAAGAAGATGAACTTGGGGACTAGAGGCACCTTTAGGTCATTCTCTCATGGCCTCATCCACCACACATTAAGTAAGTTTGACCATGATATGTCTTTGGACTAATCTCAATACATAAGTCTATTTTTCATGCAAACAATCTTTTATGGGCAATTTGTAGAATATCCTCCAACCTAATACCATCCCATCCCATAAAAAGGTTTTCAAATATGCTCCCCCATTCACCCGTGCGAATGCAATATATAAATTTTAACTTAAGGGTAAAGTTTGGGACAAGAGCCTTTGATGGAAAATGGGTGTAAGAGGCTAACCCATTAGGATACTGAACAGATCTGCTGGCAGCGGGTACCGGCCTGTGGTATGACTAGGCAAACCCATCAGGGTACTGGATAGGGTCATGGGCAATGGGGCATTCTGTTTGGGGAGGATATTTCTTATATGTCAAAATTACCCCATCGGAGTACTGAACAGGCTTGCTGGCAATGAGTTCGGATTTTGATATGCCTAATCTATATTTGTTTGTATGAACAATATACTTGTGCAAATCATTAATAAGGAGCATGCATGGTTGAACTAAAGGTTAAATAAAATCCATCTATTTGTCATTTGAGAGTAACCCTAATTTGACCTTAAGACCCTATCATGAAAATCATACTATATCTAAGATGCACTATCTTAAGAGTGGGACCATGGTCTTAGAAGCTTAATGTACTCAACTGTGAAATTTATCTTTATTACTTGAATGACTTTAAATCTTTTGAGAGTGAAAAGGTTGATTGGTTTCCTATGGGGTTTTCATTTCTTGAGACTGTTAATACTCTTTTATTTTCCTTCCTAAAGAAGAAGAACAAAATCCCTACTCTAATTTATATAGGGCTCTCTGAACATAAGTGTTGCTAATCTTTTGATGAATTTTGTTTAATCAATGAAATTGAAATATTTTCTATAGAATGGAAAATATGATTATACATTTTTTGTGGGTCATGCTTGAATTGTCTCGGACAGTCATATAGGGGGAATATTCATAAGTGATCTTCGCAAATTGTTCAAATCTAAATTTTCATTGGATGTACTTCATGTTATGATCAATTTATTATACAATCTTATTATTCTCTCTCTGTGTGGTCAGGCTTAGCAATCATGGAATTTGTGCCCACAATTCATTAGCAACCCTCAGATTTATGTTCTTAGCAACTCTTAGATTGGTATCGACAAAATTTGGCAGCAGTTGTTTTCTTATAAACGCATGGCACTCAGTCTTAAGTCGTTTGCATGAGGACATGCAAACTCTTGGGTTTGGGGGAGATCTCCAAATATTTAGATTCTCTCTTCAACATCTCCAACATCTTCAGTTCATCTCAGCCAATTTTTTTCAGGATCTAGCATATCAGCTTTTGTTCTCTTCAGCTCTCACCATCTTTTGTTCAACTCTTATTAGCTTCATTCTCTTCAATAGTCATCATCTTTTCTCTACCTCATCTTCAACTTTTGATGGTCCACATTATGGTTCCACAGATCTTTCATCTTGTTATGCATGGTTTCCACTTCAACGTGCATCAAAATTCAAAGAAATGTTAACTTGAGGTAAAATAGGTATACATCTCTTTAATTTACTAAGCATTTGGAAAACATTATGCATAACCACTATCACCTACTCCACACTCCACTACACATTATTACCACTTAGAAAGTACCATCACAACTACTCACTAAACCTTCCATTTTCACTCCATCGGTCATAATTAAAATTATATTCTGATCATAAGACCAAGCAATGAAAATGAAATATGTGGTATACAAATACAAAAAAAACAAAACATAAAACAACATTTTTAGTGTCTTCTCCTTGTACATCATAAAGCATTCCTAGTTCATTTGAATGTTCTGAATAAGAGGATGAAGACATGGTTGCCTATTCCAACAAAGAATCACATGTAAATATTGGTCTTAGAATGATTATAAGATAGAGATTATAAATGTGTCCAAGTTCATACAGCCACCATCCCCATCATTTCACATTCTCCACACTCATACCATTCACTATCACCATGTGATAACCCATCCTTTGCTTGTCCTTCATTTTCATGATAATTTTGTTTCTCTATTTTAAATCAATTTGTGATAGTATAATCAATTTCTAAAGTGTCGCTCCACAAGAGCCAACACCTACACAAAAGGAACAAAGTCACATAAATATATAAGCAGAGTATCATTAGGTTCTTCACCTTCTTTGCATGAGGACATGTAATTCCTTGGGTTTGGGGGTGTGTTGAGCTCCACTTTTGCCATATTTTCCATTGTACAAAAACATTCATTAATTCACCTTTTCCTGCATTTCGTTGTTAATACACACCATAAACCCTAATTAAATGCCATCATTCGTCATTATATCCAATGTGGTTAATACATCGTCTTTTCTATCTTTTTAGTGGTTAAAAGATGATTATATCATGATTTACTTATGACGGTTTGTGAAGTGTAATTCTTGTACTAGCACGATCAACATTCTTGTACCATTACTGCAGTTCAACATTCCCGCTCAACACTCTCATTCTGGTACCAGTCATTGTTTATCATATTCACGTGCTTTTTGGAAAAATTCAGAAACATGGGTTTTCTCCGCAGTGACGTCGACATGCAGACACATGTGCCAAAATCCACCCAGGTCGCATGTGTGGACCTCCATCTTAGGGGGAATAATTCAGCCAAATCAATAAAAGTTCTAGACAGTCAAGTTCACCCTCAATTTTTGTGTAGATGAAGATATATTTAAATAATCGGGAACATGGGTTTTGTTTGTAGCATGGCAAATTGGGTCTTTTGCGAACTGTTTTCCAAACAAATGAGCGATTGAAGAGTTATTGATGGTTCTTTAATTGGCATTTACACAAATTTTGAGATGTGTCTAGATTTAAAATCACCATGAACAAAATGCCCAGATTTATAAAATGATGCGCCCAGATTTATTAAACCAACTCCAAGTCATATCCAATGCAAATCAGATAAGGAAAATGACAAATTTCAATTCAAAATGATCGAGAATCATAACAAAAGCATTTGAATGTATTTTTTTTATAGTATGAAGCCATATTTCCAAGGGATTTGATGCTATCCCTTTAGCAATCATTTCCTCTATTTTGTAATACTATAAAAGACATAGGTGTACATATACATTGTATAATGCATTGTTACATTCACTGCATATAATGGTTACATTGTGTTATACACAGGTTGTGTTATATATTGTGTTAATATTGTATTATTGTAATGTAGGTTATGTTATTGTGTTATAATAGAAGCTATGTTATGATCACTATGTTATAGTGATGTGAGTTACGCATGTCATCATATATATATATATATATATATATATATATATATATATATATATATTGTTTTATTGTTATTTATTATTATTGTGTGCATTTTCAATTGTTTTATTGTATGCTTGTTTGTTATGATATGTTATATATTATATGATTTCTTATTATGTTTTGAATAATATTTTGTTAATTTATTGTGTTTTGTTATATATTTGTATATACTATTCATGTTTTAAGAGTTATGTTGTTATATATATATTGTTTTTTTTAGTTTATGCATTGACTTGTTTATGAGTGTAAATGCAGTGTTAATTGGATTATTCATGAGAAGCCATATCATTCTTGTATAAACGACTAAACTTATTTCATACCGACACATTCATTAATCTTGTAAATAAAACAAAATTAATTTTGTACTCGCACATTCATTTTCACACATAAACAAAACTAATTCCATATCTCCACTTTGACTTCATTTTCATGCCGAGGTGTATCCTTTCTTGAGGACAACTCTCTAAAGTGTGTTTCTTTGAATACTTTTCATTTGATTAGGAGTTTGGTGGATTTTCTCTTAAAACTAGTAAATTCCATTTTAGGTCAGTAGCACACATACATGAGGGTTTGAGTAACCTCATCCAACTGACTGATTTGAATATTAGTTTGAGTAAATTCTGCATTTACTTTTAGATTGCCTTGATTGCCTTGCTTGTTTATTTCCTGCACTTGATCTCATTTCTTGTACTTTGGATTCCTGCACTTTGATTTTAATCCCAACTTTGCTTTCATTCATTCCATTTTGAAGTGTGTTTGTCGGCTTTAGAATAGGCTAGACTAGGCTCCAATCTTGCATTTCCTGTGCTTTCACCTCTAATTCTACGACTCCCTGGTTGACAATTTAATGTTGGGAATTAATAGTGTATATATTTAGCCCCACAATATTGTTACTTGATAAACCCCCAAAATTACCCTTAGAACACTTTAAACCAAATCTGGAATTTACTTTTAGTAACCACCTTATCTTTGACTTGATTGATACATATCTTTGGTGATGAATTTGGTAGATACTTAGGAGGCCTTAGACTTTATTATGTCATTCCTTAGGAGCTCTAAGTCCTACCAAGGAAGCCTCCCTTTTCTTGTATAAAATCCTTCACTAAAAATAGGGAGGTTGTTGCTAAGGTGACAATGGTGACATCTTCTGATGTTCCACTAGTCTTGACACCTTATGAAGGATATTCACTAAGGTTCTAGATTGTGTGGCAATGTTCCTTAATAGGCTTGTCACATGTCTTAAGGTAGTGGAGTCTAGCTCTTATTCCCCCCCCTCCCCCCCCCCNCTTATCAAACATCAATGTACATCTCATCTTGGTAAATTTATCATTGAGTTGTTCACAAAAGGGGATAAGTTGAAGCATTACTTAAATTTCACCAAGCTCCTCCAACACTACCTTATGTTTCTTTCTCTATACCATCACCAGATGCCTAACATAATATATTAGAAAGGTGGTGACTCTTATTTTGGAATATTCCTACTATATAATCTAGCATATGTCTCCTTCAGAAATTATACTTAGGTTACATACTCTTTTGTAGCTTCAATACATTATTTATACTTCAAATGAGATGTATTCACCATGAATTGAGAGTTTAGAACCTTGGTATTTTCAAATCCATAAGAAATGGAGAAAACTACCATCTAGTGATCATATAAAGTGATATCTTTCAATACCCAAATCATTTGTCTTCCCTCATCACAAAAGAAAAAGAAGCTTTACTCTGGCAATATTTATCTTTCAAATATTTTCAAGACCCTCGTATTTCCTTTCTAGAAGTTCTACCTATGAACCAAATCATCAATGAGTTTTTTTGGAAAAACTTGTTAGGGTCAAAAGCTAAGTCTAGATTTGATTTTGTTCTAGGCCAATTGTTCCCTAGGGGAATTTCAACAAAGAGAATACCTTGCTTATTTTGGTGGATTTATACATTCTTGAATTCACTACAAAATAAAAAAAATATTATAGGATTTGTTTGGCAATACAATCCTAAAAATATGCCCTTTTCCACCATAATTTAGTGCATATATATTGACCAAGCTTAACACATGACCTTTCAAATCAAATAATATCCATACAACATAGTTGGTAGGGTCTAAATCGTGTTGGATAATGACATATTCTAGTTTCTTACTAATATGGGTATTTATTATTAATATTATTATTATTATTATTATTATTGCTAGTTGTATCAATAATGTCTTTTTCTTATTGTATGGTCGATTTCTTTCCAAAGAGTTGGTTTGGTGTAGTTTTATAAAATTTCCATATTTCTTTCTTTCCATATCCTTGTGAATTTTGAGACATGACTTTATGATTTTCCTGTAATTCAATCATTAGGGAGTAACTAAAAATGATTATGAATCCATGATGATGGAAAGATTTTAAAATGTTGAATAAACTAAAAGATGCATGTTTTGATAATCCAATCATTATGGATGGTAATAAAGTAAACGAAGTAATGTATGTATTTATGTTTGTGTAACTAAGTTGTCATGTTAAGGCTCATTTATATAATATACAAGATAAAATGACAACATATTGTTATTGTAATGGATTTTGAAAATCACAAACTAGTGATAATGAAGTAATTCAAAAAAGACATTTTTTTGTTGATATAAATTATTGATTAAGATGGATAGCTTAATTCATAGTTGGTCAACATTTCTCCGATGACATCACCTCTCGAAGAGGGTGTTATCACCATAATGATTATTCTTGAAATCTGAGTTTTAAATTTAGCAGGTGACTAAAGCAATGTAGAGACATGGCACAATTTGGAGGTCTAGGTCATACGTGGTGGTAATGTGGACAAATGTAGCGGGAGTGCAAAGGAGGGAATTTGATGGACCATTGATCTTGAAGTAGCCCATATCAACGGTCGAGACCCATATCGGGTGGTGAAATAACACAAAATTTAATTATGCGAGGGCGGGTTGGGGAAAACTGCTGTGCTTTTAGTAGTGGACACGTGGCACCCTTAGAAGTACATTGGTGGGAAAAGAAGTATGCCTGAAACTATTTTCCCAACAACCCTGATTTCACATGGTCTAATATGTCAAATCAACAACTCATGGGGGGAGGTGACGGCTAGTCAAATCACCTCACATCGTTGATTTAGGTACTTTCCGTCCGACATGTCAAGTGAACGTCGTCATATAACTAACTCAAAATTTCATCATTTGAAGCATATTGGTGAAGCGTGGAAAACCAATGTACCCTGTTAGTAATTCATGATTAGGATTAGAGGACTACTGATCTTCATATATGGGTGAATTTATTCTACTTTGAGAAATCGTCGTCTCATGCATAAGTGAAGTAATCTCGAGCTGGATCGATTTCCTAAGTTATGTAGAGTTAAGGAAAACAAAAATCGTGGTCTCTGCGAAGTTGGAAGACATGGACAAAGACAACCGAACAATATCTAGTACAATAGGGTTTTCAACTAACATGGCAAGCTTATTAATGAGTAAGAGAGAAAGGTTGGTTGCGCAAATATTAGGAGCTAAATTTCATACTGACCCTGCGACTGAAACAGAATTAGGGGGTAGATTAAAACCTGTTATGAGGGACCTAATCATCAATGGACATGCGAATGAACTCTACAAGAAAGCAGTGAAGAAGAAGTGGAGCAAACGACATAAAATGGAAATCAAAGTTGAGGCAATCGAGAGCGTCGGGGAAAATCAACTAGCCTGGTTGAGCACTCTAAAGGAGAAAATCACCAAGATGGAATAAATTCTCAGGTAGGAATGAGTATGTTCCAACAAATTTTGAACATATGGTGGTCGAAGGAAAAGGTCCCAGATATGTTAGACCTGTTCGTAACGATCCCTTTAAAATAGGATAATTGTCGTTATAAATTACTCATTTTTGTAACTGATCTCTATTTTTATAACTATGGGGAATTTTAATAATTTTGAANTAAAGGAGAAAATCACCAAGATGGAATAAATTCTCAGGTAGGAATGAGTATGTTCCAACAAATTTTGAACATATGGTGGTCGAAGGAAAAGGTCCCAGATATGTTAGACCTGTTCGTAACGATCCCTTTAAAATAGGATAATTATCGTTATAAATTACTCATTTTTGTAACTGATCTCT
>SNQJ01S0011560.1:42875-59495 GCA_010110895.2 Picea sitchensis
AGGGGGTTGGAGCCTCCTTCCAGTTGCAGCTGGAAAACAAAGGAAGTTGGTGCTTCCAATGAATGTAATTCTTCAAGACATATAAGAAAAATCATTCCGTGGTTTTGTCCCGACTTGGGTTTCCACGTAAAACATTGGTGTACTGTGTATGTGTATGATTGTTCATTTGTTCATTACTTATTTACTCTGTAGTTATTGGATGATAATGCTTCATGGATAAAACACTTGGATTATATGGTTAAAAGGGATTAAATTTCTCTATTATTGATTCACCCCCCCTCTCAGTAATCCAACATCACAGTAGTACTGTTTTACATGAAAAGATTGTTATAATTGAGGAACACCAACTACACTCACATGCATTAAACAATCATTACTTGGAAAGGTATTTCAATTCGGAGTTGCAACCTGTTCTTAACCATCATATTAAATAAGAATCTGATCAAGAAATTTTTGTTAAAGGTCATTTTCCTTCTCCTGAAACTATTACAGATGTTCAACAATATTCCGAGCAAGACAAAGTATTTCAAGGTTACCTTTCTTCCCTTGAAAATGACGCAGTGATCCTATTTCTAAGTAGCCTAGACATGGATGAAGATTTTGAAACTTCATCTATGGAGACTCCAAGAAGCGAAAAAACACTTGTGGAGTAAACTTGCTCTTCTGTCTTGACTCCTGAAAAAGGAAACATTCTTTCATATGATTCATGATCCCAAGACACATTATATGGAAAAGGTTTACAATAAGAATCTACCAATAATAGTGGATTACAACAAATCAATGTCTNTGTGGAGTAAACTTGCTCTTCTGTCTTGACTCCTGAAAAAGGAAACATTCTTTCATATGATTCATGATCCCAAGACACATTATATGGAAAAGGTTTACAATAAGAATCTACCAATAATAGTGGATTACAACAAATCAATGTCTGTATCAAATATGAGTCTTTTTACATTAGATGATGTTCTCCAACCATGGTTGCCTTATGACTCAAGAAATCTTTACTACCAAACTTCTCAACAAATCTATCAGTTTTTCAATCGAAGTTAACAAGTTGAATCACCTGAAAACAAAAATGAAGTGGAAGGAGTGAAACATGATGATTGTTTTGTGCATATTTTAGAAGATCCATTTGCGATCATGTTGGAGGAAGTGAACAATCCAGGATTTTTAAAATTTTTAAGAATTGAACTTATGGATAAAATTTTGAATGAATTGTCAGCAAAAGGGCTTTGGAATAAGAAAGTGCAAAGAAAATGAACAGTGGATAGGATGTTGTCATGGCTACATTGGGATTATGATTTCACTTGATTAACGGCCCTTTTTCAGCAGTTAGGGTAGGTAGGAGTGTGCAAATAATCTTGTTGGTCAAGCATTGTTTTAAATTTTCAGTAGTATGTATAGTTAGATCCTAGCGGTATTTTTTTAGCATACAGTGGAGAGCAGTTTGCAAAGTCCGGTTTTAAGATTTGACGTTCAGTCTCCAAGATTTAATAGTATGCACACACACGTTTTGAAATTGGGCCAACGAAGAAGGAAACGGGTCTATATTTCTTTGCTACCTCACAGGGAGGATAACATCCCCAATGGGAGCCTATGTTATCACCATAACGATTATGTTTGAAATCCGAGTTTTAAATTTAGCATGTGACTAAAGCAATGTAGAGACATGGTGCGATTTGGGGGTCTAGGTCATATGTGGTGGCAATGTGGAAAAATATAGCGGGAGCGCAAAGGAGGGAATCTGATGGACTGTTGATCTTGAAGTAGCCCAGATCAACGCTCGAGACCCATATTGGGTGGCGAAATAGAATGAAATTTAATTATGCGAGGGTAGGCCATGGAAAACTATTGTGGTTTTAGTAGTGGACATGTGGCACCCTTAGAAGTACATCGGGGCGAAAATCATTCTGCCTGAAACCATTTTCCCAACAACCCCAATTTCATGTGGTCTAATATGTTAAATCAATAACTCGTGGGGGAGGTGACGGCTAGTCAAATCACCTCACATCGTTGGTTTTGGTACTTGCCGCCCGACATGTCAAGTGAACGTCATCGTATACCTAATTCAAAAGTTCATCATTCGAAGTGGATTGGTGAAGCATGGAAAACCAACGTACCCTGTCTGTAATTCATGATTAGGATTTTAGGACTACCGATCTTTAGATATGGGTGACTTTATTCTACTCTAGGAAATCGTCGTCTCATGCATAAGTGAAGTAATCACGAGCTGGATCGATTTCCTGAGTTCTGTAGAGTTAAGGAAAAAAAATTGTGGTCTCTCCGAGGTTGAAATACATGGAAAAATCCAACCGAACAATATCCAGTACAACAGGGTTTTCAACTAACATGGCAAGCCTATCAATGAGTAAGAGAGAAAGGTTGGTTGCGCAGATATTAGAAACTAAATTTCACACTGACCCCGCGACTGAACCAGAATCAGGGGTCAGATTAAACCCTTTTATTAGGGATCTAATCATCAACGGAAATTTAGACGAACTCTACAAGCTAGCAATGAAGAAGAATCAAAGCAAATGGAAGAAAACGGAAATCAGAGCTTAGGCGATCAAGAGCATCGGGGAAAATAAACTAGCCTGGTTGAGTAGTCTAAAGGAGGAAATCACCAAGCTGGAATAAATTCTCAGGTAGGATTGAGTATGTTCCAACAAATTTTGGACATATGGCAGTCGAAGGAAAATGCCCCAGACATGTCATACCTGTTCGTAACGATCCCTTTAAGATAGGATAATTGTCGTTATAACTTACTCCTTTTTGTAACTGATCTCTATTTTTAGAATTATGGGGAAGTTTAATCGTTTTGAATTCCACAAGTAACTCCTCTATATATATATTATCTTGAGGATATAGAAAACATGGAGAAAAGAGGAGCCTACCTTCTGATAAGGAAGGCTTTTGTAAAACTTTGGAGCTAGAATGAATATACAAATGCAGAAGCAAATTTTTGAATTGTTTATCAAAATATTCTAATTGGCTGTGATATGAGTCCTATATTCTTTCATAGTATGTAATTCCTGTGATCTTATATTTCATTTACACTTTCATCTGTCTAAATTGGAGAAACAAAAGCCTAGAATTCATCATTGCGATGCTCTTGGCTTAAGCAATTTAGACTATGTGTATTTCTTCTTAACCAATTCATAATTTATTATAATATGTTCTGATGTAGTTATATGTTTCTTTTTCCTTTGATGCCATGCAAATTTCAGATATAAAATCAGACTCATAGCCTCATTTAGCCTTTTCCTCTTGACAGTTTTCATGTTTTGACAATGCATTATTCATTCCAGACTCCATAGCCCAAATGTTATCTTCATTTCTTCAGTTATTTTATAAAAACCCCCTAAAACAAACCAAATATAGACACTGATTTCCATAGATATATAAAGTGACATGAGAGAGCCCTCTCTAATTTGAGCAGGCTAGTGCCCATGTCTAAAGTAGGTTGAAACAATTACCTTTGTCGTTTGTCTATTCAGCCGGACAAAATTTACAGAGTGCTAACAGAGTGGAAAAAAATACAATGGATTGATCAACTTGAAACAAACTGTGCAATCTTGACCTAGATTTCTTCTATATGAACTAACTTTTATTTTACATGTTAAATAGTGTGATAAATATGCACTAATGTTTATTTTCTATAATAATTAGTAGTTAGATTGTGTGAATAAATTGTTTCTTTTGAAAGAAAACTAATGTAATTATTGTATCATGGATTCATGTTTTAAATTGCATCTAGATTTGTTTCATCACCTACATGCACTATTAGTGTAAGGGGAAATAACATCCTCGAGGATATCACACACCCATGGTCTCCTAGAGAATTATTTGAGTTATCCTAGGGAGATGGTATATTTTGGGATATGATTAGTGGTAGTTATAAGGAGAATGAATTTTGGTTTGGAGTTATAAGATATTATGTGAAGCTTTATAATAATCATACCACCTGTCATTTGGGAACATTTCAGTGAGTCACTAGAGGAATCAAGAACATCCTCACAAATACTCTAGGTGCAATACACATGACCCAATATAAGCCTAGGTCAATATAGGAAAGTACAAAAACCATAGGTGGAGTGCATTACAAATAACAACACATGAGGAAGGGGGATTCGACACTTATATCCCTCGACCTTCGTAGGATGTTTCTTCTCGTATTCTTCTCCCCTCTTATTTTTTTTCATACTAGTGGTAGGAAAATGAATTATATTCTGCATATGAACATGTGCGACTGATTGTTAATATGCATAAAACCTACACCATGACACTTAATATCTTGAATATAAATCCCAAAACTCATACCATATGATTAACGATTTGAGACATATGTGATAGTAAGTACATATAAAATACATGTTGCATAAATGCATACACATTATGAGAATAATGATAACTTTTATGTTTACATTACCTTGAAAAATAATAGGAAGCCTTATTCACTAAAATTAAAACACAATTTATAAGTTAACCTTTGAATATTTCAAGAGTATCTATGGACCCTAAGTGACAAATGAAACCATAAGTCACCCATGAGACTAGATCCCTAGCTGACTAGGTCATAATACATTCTCTATAATGACCAACATCTTTAAAGACTTGGTTGTTGGCCAATGGCTAAATCAAAACATAGATCACGGTTAAGAGAGGGAGTTGTAGAAGAAATAAAGATAGGATTAGGACCTTTTGTCTAATATTTATTAGAGAAGAACTCCCCTATATATTATGAAATATGTGCAAACATCTAAATTACCATATTTTACAAGCCAATATGTAGGTAAGGTAGTGAAATCTTGGGTGATAGGTGTGAAGAGAGAATTTAGTTTTAAGACATACACTACTATGGAAAAGACACAAATAGCAATGAGTCTCCTTAACATGGAAGCTCTGTTATGGTGGGTAAATGAAGAAACTAATTTTTAGGCCACCCCCATAAACGTTATGTAGGATATCTTCAAGGAAAACTTTATAAATATATACCTATCAAAACAATAAAAACACCAATAGGTAGGTGCATTCCATGTAGTTAGATAGACTAGTAGAATCTTATGAAGAAGAATTATTTACATTATTTCATCATGTGGACTATATGGCAGATGATATGATGATGAAATGGGTGAAATTATCTTTTCCTTATGCCAAATGTCTCTCATGATCAAATTATAATCTCTACTCCTAGTGTTAGAAAAACCATTGAACTCTTCCCTTCATTCCAAGAACTAATATTTCTCTCCCTCATATGACCTGGAGATATAACCTTAAGCTATCATAGGTTTTCCTTATCATAGTGTTTTCAAAGTAGTCTCTCTCTGATGGATTAGAATATGATGAATTCAAAGTGATCCCATAAGGCAAGGGCCAATGACGATGATCCGAGTCTAATCATTTAGAGTAGATTGATGTGGCAAGGGTTCGACGAAAATTGGAGCCTGAAATGATAAATGTCCATCAGAGTCCAATTAAGGAAATGATTTTCCTCAAAGTTTGAATGGAAGGGGGGGAATCCCAGTTGAAAATTACTCTGAATGAATGATGTTCGTCGACCTAGAAAAGTGTTTTCCCATATCTAATATTTTTCATTTATTTGGGTTGAACAAAAATAACTTTGATTTATGTCACAATGATGGGTTATGAACTCTGCATGCAACGAATTGAAACTCTAGTTGATTTCGATTTGCTTGCGCTACAAAGTTGATTGTTCTTATGCACTTTTGCAATCTAAATCTCATTCAAATTTGAAGTATGGATCTTCATACGATATTCTACAACCAAAAACACTTTGTCTCTCTACGCAAAGATAAATTTATGGAAAAAATTGAAATATACATGCAGGAAACACAATCACACAAAATTAGATGTTTTATTGAACACTAAAAAGAATAAAATACAACATGAATAGTTATGTTCCTTCTTGGGTCTCTCAAACCTCTACACACTCACAGTCTCATACAATCATGAAAATCCAACCTTCATTCTCATGATTTCTCCATTACATAAACAAAACCAAATCTACACAACTCTCAAATCTTCTCTAAAACTAACAACTAAATACGCTCCCAAAATCTCTAACAATCAACTACATTAATTATTTGTTCTATTTCATAAGAAACTAATTGACACATATTCAAACCATAAAATCCTATGATATCTTATATAGAAATCCACCTAATTATTACAAATAAAATAAAATTTTAAGGAAACTAACTTCCTTTAGTAAATGTTTGTGACCCTTAAGGTCAGTCTCGAAATTAACTATTTTGATGCTCCTGCATTAGACTCCTGGAGAATAAAATATTCATGGACTCATATCCATGAGGTCTTCAACTTTCTTGCGATGCTTCTGTATTTTTGCTGCACTCATCCATGTTGCATCTTCTGTAGGGTGATCCTTCCATTTGACTAAGTATTCATAATAATCATGTTTCCTTGTCCTCTTGATCACCTTCTTGTCCAAAATCATTTCCATTTGCAATTACTTTGTTGTAGGAAATTGTTTCATCCACTGAACTAGTTCAACTTTATCACTGTCATATTCATTTCCTTCTTCAGGTTCCCTGTGATATAAATATGCAACATTAAAGATGGGTGAAATTCCAATGTCAGGTCATAGTTCAATTTCATAGGCATTAGCTGGAAATTTTCTCAAAATCTTGTAGGGTCCTATTTTCTTCAGCTTTAATTTGTTAATTTCCTTCCTTGGGAATATCTCTTTCCTCAAATGTGTCAAGACTAGATCTCCAACTTCAAAATTTACTTCTCTTCTCTTCAAATCAATTTTTTGTTTGTACTTGTGACTGCTTTCATGTAGCTAATTCATGCAATGACTGCATAGTTGTAGAAAAATCCTCTACATCAAGACTCCTCAATTCTACTTTTCCTAGATTTTTGAGTTCAAAAATCCCACTTGGGTGCATACCACACACAATTTGAAATGGAATCATATGTGTACTTTTGTTAGGTGAGTCATTATAAGAAAATTTAGCTTGTGCAAGTATTTGATGCCACTGCTTGGGATTATCATTTAACAAACTTCTCAGAATGTTTTCCAAACTCCCGTTCACCACCTTTGTTTTCCCATCAGTATGTGGGTGATAGGATGAGCTAAATGAAATGTTTGTTCCAATATTTTTCCACAATGTCCCACAAATCTTGTGTCTCTATCTGAAACTATACTTTTAGGCAGTCCATGCAACCGCACAATTTATTTAAAAAATAAATTAGCAATATGAGTTGCATCACTTGTCTTATAGAAAGGTACAAAAATTGAATCATTTCCTCTTTGAGTTATGGGTAATCCCAAGATAAAATCCATGCTCACATCATCCCATGGTCTATTTGGTATTGGAAATGGCTGATACAACCCTGCATTCTAATGTTTTCCTTTCGCATATTGACAAATTCTACATTTATCTACAAAATTCTTAACATCAGATCTCATACCTAGCTAGAAATAAAAATAACTTAGCTTAGCATAAATCTTGTCATGTCCAAAGTGACCAGCCAATCCTCCATTACGTTTCTCCTTCAATAGATTGTTCCTCATTGAACACCTTGGAATACACAATTGACTTCATTTTAACAAGAATCCCTCCTCTAACATATATTCTATCCAAGGGCTTCTATCTTTGGTCACTGTATTCTCACATGCTTCATAGGATTCCTTGAGATTTGGATCTTCTTTATACATTTATTTGAGATGTTCAAACACTAAAGTGCTTACTTGGAATTTCTTTAAAACCAAACATCTTCTACTCAAAGAGATTGCAACTTTATTACCATGTCCACTGATATGTTTAAGAACAAATGTAAAGTTTTGCATAAACTCTACCCATTTGGCATGTCTTTGGTTTAGTTTCTCCTATTTATTTATGAACTGCAATTCTTTATTGTCAGTATATAAAATAAATTTCTTGGGCATGAGATAATGTCTCCATTTCTTTAAGTCTTGTATCATTGCATAGAACTATTTACCATAAGAAGATACTTTTGCTTGGATTCATTCAATTTCTCACTGAAATAAGCAATAGTCTTATCATATTGAATGAGAATAGCATCAATGTCCATTCCACTAGCATCACACTTAACATGAAATGGTTTATGAAAGTAGGGAAGAGATAAAAACAAGTTGTTCAATGATCTTCTCTTTTAAAAATCTGAATCCATTTTCAACTATTGTTTTCCATTTGATTGGTTGATGTTCAATTTTAATGGTTTCAACTATTGGAGCACATATACTACTGAAATTTTTGATAAATTTCCTGTAAAAACTTGTCAATCCATGAAAAATTCTTACCTCATAAATATTTCTTGGAGAAGGTCATTCTTTGATATATTTTACCTTCTCTAGATCCATCTTCAATCCTTCTTGAGAGATTACTAAGCCTAAATAGATTAACTTTGTCTTCATAAGGGAACATTTCTTTAGATTTATCAAAATTTTATCCTGCTACAATCTCTTCAAAACCAATTTCAAATGCCTAATATGTTCTTCCTTTGTTTGTCTATAAATAAGGATATTGTCTAAATACACAATCACAATTTTTAAAATAAATTCTTTGAGTACCTCCTTCATGAGTCACATGAAAGTACTGGGTGCATTTGTCAAACCAAATGGCATGACTATCCATTCATACAACCCCTCATTTTTTTTGAAGATTGTCCCTTATTTTTTTTAAGGTTGTATTCCACTCATCACCTTCTCTCATTCTAATATGATGATACCCACTTTTTAAATATATCTTTGAAAAGAAATTTGCACCACTCAAACAATCCATTAAATCATCCATGCACGGTAAAGGAAATTTTTACCTGATTGTGATCTTGTTTATAACTCTAGAGTTATTACACATTCTCCATCCTCCATCTTTTTTTAGACTCAATATTGTAGGCACAACACAAGGGCTTAAAATTTCTCTGATCAACCCCTTATCCAACAACTTATCTTATTTATGATATCTTCATTCTACTTAGGTGTCATTCGGTATGCTACTTTATTTGGTAGACTTTCTCCTGGAATCAATTCTATGTGATGGATAATGCTCCTTATGGGTGGTAAATCATTCGGCAACTCATCAATGATAATATCAACAAATTCATCTAATAATGTTTTAGTTTCTACAGGAAAATCATCTAAATTTGTACTAGTAGTTATTACCTTAGGTTTACAAATAAAATCAAATTGTACCTCCTTTTCTTTCTTGACTTCCTGCAACAATGCCTCTCCACTCATCAGCATCACACTAGGACCAACTTCCTCTTTAGCTCCTTCATCTTCCAAAGGAAACAATACATATCTTTGGCCATTCTTCTCAAGAGAAAATGTGTTTCTTCTACCATCATGAACAAATTTCCAATCATATTTCCATGTTCTCCCCAACATAATATGGAAAACATTCATGGGGATCACATCACATAATACCTCATCCTTATAACTGCCAATCTAATTTCCACATTACATTGTTCATTGACCAAAATATGATGTCCTTTTTGTAACTAGGACACTTTATAAGGTGTATGGTGAGCTACCTTCTTCAAACCCAAATTTTCCACCATTTCAATGAAAACCAAATTATATGTGATACCACTATCAATGAAAACTTTGCAACACTTACCTCTTGACTTGCAGGTAGTTCTTAAAAAGCACTTCCTCTAAGCTGATTCTTTATCTTATTTTTATGATTTGATCAAAATCCTCTTCATCAGTAATGACTCCCCTATTTTTGGATTTTCTTCTTTGATAGTTGCATTCACATTCTCTTATTTTGTTTATGTTATATGTGCACTTCTCTAATTTATTTGATCTCTATCTCGACATTCCCATGACATATGCCCCAATTTCCGATAATTATAACATTCTCACCTGGAAATATTTGTCTTTGCATCTTCCTCTTGAGAATTATCTTCTTCTTCTATCTTCACTTCCTCTTGGTGATTGGCTACTGGAGCTTCCTTCTTCCTCTCTTGAAGATTGAAATCTTCCTCTGCCATTGGCTTGACCTTTTTCTTCTTGCAGGATTTCTTCCTCTATTTTTTGGTTATATTCTTCTCTTCTTTCAAAGCATCTTGGTATGCATATTATACTTTTCTTGGGGAGAATATACTAATATCATTGTTACACGTCAAATTTACGCAACTGGATAAGTGTCGCATATTCCTCTCAATTGTCGTAAGTGTCGCATCTTCCTTACAACTTTCACAAGTGTCGCAAGTTGTTCATAAGTGTCGCAAACAATGTTCAAGCATACTACCTTGACGACGACACTACGAAGACACTTAAAACATCTCATACATTGGGTTTGGAGAAGGAGAACTGGTTAACTGAAGTCAAGGAACTCTTAACACCTGAAGAGAGCTTCTGATCAAAGGTCTTAGGGGTGAGTGCTCCCTTATATCAGCCTAGGAAGCACTGGCGCTCCCCTATAAGGCTTCAGGGAGTGTTATAATGCTCCCCTTCCCCCTCTGAAGGAGAGCTACCCACCTTTATGGCGTTGGCGCTCCCCTCAAGCTTCTCAGGGAGCGCTACAACGCTCTAATGCCCCTTTTTAAGGAGCACTGCCTAATCTGAGGCAGTAGTTGGCCCGTTGAGGAGAATAAGGGGAGGATCTTTCAAGATTAGAAGGCAGTTGCATTTGAATTCTTGGTTTCATCAAGAGATCCCTGATCTAAGGAGGAAGTTCCCCAACTTGTTCTAAAGATAACTCAAGAGGTTAAGCTCCTCTTAATCTATATAAGCAAGCTCTATGATGGTGGAAAGGGGGAAGAATTGCTAGCATGAAATCTATGATCTCATAGGAAACACACAGTCAACCCAAGGAGAGTGATCAGTGAAGATGTTGTTATCCAGGTTGTGGATCTTCCAGGCAAGGGTTAGATGAAGGGGACTTGACGAAGTTGTCACATTCGCATCTACGATTGTAAGTACTGTTGTCGTTATTCTCATTAATATGACACGCTTGGCCTGTTTCTTTCTAGTTTGTGTCTAATGTTACATGAACTTATCAGTGATAGATAGATCTGTTTTCAAGCTAATATCAATAGAGTAGGAAGCTGTCGTATCTTGTTTGTCTGCAGGACTCAACGAGGAGCAAAGGATCGGAGCTCAAGTCGGAGGGTGCAGGGACAAACATCGATAAAGAGGTACTTATGTTCTCCTTCCTTCTCATGTGTTAGTTTGTATAGATTTGAAAGGAAGTCAGTGTCCACGTTAAGAATTTTATGTCTTAGAGTTAGGGTCAAACTTTTTGAGGCAATCTACCTGTCCACAGGGAGATTTTCCTACAACAGAAACTGGCGACTCCACTAGGGAGATAGCCTCAAATCGAAACTTATTGTTTTGATTTCTCCTCATTGACCTAGTTCTACCCCTGGATTGTTTCAAACCTGGTTCAATCCTCTTTTGATTGGTTTCATGAGCTGGTTGGCTCCCTACCCCATCATACTCAGCTTAATTGTCGAAATTGGATTGCAATTTTTTGACATTTCTGGGAGTTTTTGAACCTGACGCCCCTGTACCTATGTTAACAGAGCGCCGACGCTCCCTAATAGATTTGCATAGAGCACTATAATTCTCCTTGCCTTTGTCAACAGAGCGCCAACCCTCTTTTGGCCAATAAACCTTCCAGAATTGCTTTTTCTGGGTTTTTCCTCTATGTCTCTCCTGCTGGGTAACCTTGAGAGTCAATGCTTCTTCTCTTCCAGCCTTGACATCTGTCTTTTTGAAGAACGAGCGTCTTACTATTTGGATCTTGTAGCCTTATTCACTATTTTTATTGAGTTTTTCTGTTGATTGGAGTCTGAAACCCATGCATTGTCTTTCTCTCTGTTTAACTGAGTAAAAACCCTGGTGAAGGTCATCAAAGGCCTACAAATCTCTTCATCTTGATTTTAGTCAAGATCATTGTTCTTCAACTTTTTCTTTTTGGGTTTGAAGTTTGTTTTTTCTTTGATTGGTTCTTTTCTTTCTCTTTTCATTTTGATTGCAACGAAAGGGTGTATTATTTGTATGACTTTTGCTTGTCCTAGTTTGATTTTCATTCATACAAGACGATAATTAGCAAAAAGAGTATTGTGTTGAATTAATCATTATTCATATGCAAACAATGAAAAACATCTTCATGATTGATTGCGCATGTTAGAAGGCATCTCAAAAGTTTTAGCATCACATCAGGATTTGATTGAAGAAAACTTGTTTGAGGACACTCCTTATTAGTGCTTATTAGTGAAAAGAACTCTCTCTCTCTCCCTTAGATAGATGTTCATCGAAAAGAAATGAATGATTATCATTTTTGATGCATTTTGGGGACTGAGTCATAATTCCATTCGTTTCACTTCCATGCACCCCTTTTGCGTAAAGAACAACCATAAAATCAACACTAATTAAAAATTATTTGGAACTTTTTCTTTTCTAGGATCCTCCACCAACAGTAGACTAGGCTTAGTACTTTGGATTAGGCTGTGAGCATAACTCTCCAAAGTTTCCAAAACAAACACTAGCATCCTGAGTTAGGGAGAGTCAAATGCAATCATGGTATGAGTCTGCCTGGGATCCCCCTCTCACACAGGGGTTACGCACGAGGTCACATTCGGGTGAGCTACGGGGACTAACCCTCCGTGGTTTAACTGATTGTGGTCGTTAGATCGTATTATGGGGATCACTTCAAGGTAAATCCACAATTACTGTGTGGAAGCCTTTTAGTTGATTTCGGGCTCGATACCATGCCCGTACGTTCGGATCGGATTGTCGACTGTTCCCGCCTAGGGGCTGACTGCGAATTGGTAACCTTAGTGGCCATAATATTTAGGGTCTTACACAAGGTGACGGTGACGGGAAGTCTCACTGTACCTAGATCAGACATTGTCAAACTCACTCGGGCTCCTTGGAGGGTAAATCCACAATTACTGCGTGGAAGCTTGCACCAAGGTGTAAGTATGTTAGGCAAGTCGCCATTGTAACTGTTCCACCCTATCCCCACCCCTTCTGGACTTGATCACGCGACGTTGGATTTCATCACCAAGTAGTACGGTCATCAAAAGAAGGTCCTATTTGCTTGGTTTTGATTCTTAGATTTATATTAGCGTATGCTATTTCTTTTCGGTAGTTGGCCATAGATCTCTTTCGCGAACTCTTTTTCACCAACATCGACGCTCCACGTCGTTCGCAGAGGCTACAAGGACTTCCTCCAGAAGATATGGAAGGAAACACCCCTTTACCCCCTCATTCTATAGAGAAATCTCCTCAACAGAGCGAGGTTCAAAACACTACAACTCCCCAGGAAGAAGTTCCCACTCCTTTGGAGAATTTTCGGATTGTCTTAGAATCTCCGGAAGCTTACCGCATTCTGGAGGGATATGAACGACGTATCATCCAACTGAATTTCGTAGGAGAATTTGTCATAGTCAACCCTTCTAACATTCCGACTGGGTCTCATCAACACCCTTTAGCCGATGACCCCTTTTGGATCGCGGACAATGTTCGAAGTCCACCACGCTTGGTGCGAGATCTTTATGGAACAGGGGAAGGTGATGATGCACCCATCTCCTACACCGTACCCCTAAACCATTTTACTTATACCACCACCTTTACAGCCACACCACTCGTTGGTCCGAACATACCGTCTGTTGGTCCAAGGCCTACTCTTCCCCTCCAGACGGCCCATTCTACAATGGTCCCTCACATTCTGACTATTCCCGCCAGTAATGCGGTGGTCAACCAAGCTGCGATTGTCACACCTATAAAACCAAGACCTACACTTCCTTTTGGGTTTAGGGAACTGAATGCTTCCACTTCCACTACTACCCAAACTACTACTACTCAAGTTATGTCGGGAAGTTCCATACCTATCCAACAACCTGGAGGGACCGGTCTTGGTGACCGGTCTTGGTGGTCCTAATCTGCTTGGTGGTACTGGTCAGTCATTTACGTCTGACTCTCAAATTCCAGGAACTCTACCTCAAGTTGGGGGGCACCCTCCCACCAGAGGACAAATTCCATTAGGGGGGCACCCTCATGCTGAGGGGCAGCCTCAATCCGGAGTCTACCAACAACCACACGGACAAAATGTGCCTGCCGCACATAATCCGTGGAACATCCTTTTTCAAGGAAACCCACAGTTCCCGGCAGGACACAATCCTTAGACTTCGCAACAACCTCCGTATGGACAAGTGCCAAACCCAACCTAAAATCCTCAAAACCCATCCGGTTATCCTCCGCTCACACATGCTTCTCAAAACACCTCAAATCCTATGTACCTTGGTCAAAACCAACCTCACACAAGAGGGCCCACTAGTTACAATTATCCACATAACACGGTGATTGGCCCCACTGGTGTCCCCATGCCACACCAGCATTACCCATAGATTAACCGACAACTACCTTTTCTAGCTACCCTAGACCTTCCAGACTTGTCTCAGTTAACGAATGATCCTATTTATCATTCTCCGGTTTGGCCAGCTATTCCAGCTAAACTCCCTTCCGACATACCAAAATTTGACGAGAAGTCTGGAGAAGACCCAAACAACCACGTGATGACTTTCCATTTGTGGTTCTCATACAACTCCCTCATGGACGATTCTATTTGTTTGCGTCTTTTCCAACGAACACTTACGGGTTCCGCAGCGAAATGGTATATTGAATTACCATGCACATCTTTTCACGATTTCAACTCCCTCACCATGTCCTTCCTCACGCACTTCCAACTACCCATTCGATACGAGACGGGTACCGAACTATTAACCTCCCTTCGTCAGAAAACGTCTGTACATATCTCCGATCATATTCATGAATGGAGACGACGACGAAGGCTAATCAAAGCGGTCATTCCTGACCAATTGTTAGCGGAATGGTTCACTAAATCATTGTTACCCCAGATCGCTCGTGATGTTGCCATGGGTGGTGTGGTCACCGAGGAAGAAGCCATTGCCTGAGCTCAGTATTTAGACTTAGTCTATTCACAATCCGATACTCTGTACGAGTTGATACCGAATGCTACCCGTGCCACTAACGATCCATCCAAACCATCGTCTGCTTCCCACGCGGATGGATTTATTGGCTCCATCAAAACCCAATCTGCTACCTAGTCGGCTGGAACGATTCAGCGACCCGCTTCGACGGATTTTCCCAGCTCGACTGCACCCTCTTCCACCCCCCCTCCAACTCAGGTCTCTGATGTGAATGCGGTCCAATCAACCCCTTCACAACAACTTGTGGGCAAGAACAAAACGAGAAACAAACCAAAGAAAAACAATAACAACGAACAACCCAAAACTAAACCACAAACCCTTGCTGCCGGAAACCAACCACAACGAAAACCAAAATTCCCATGTCTCATCTGTGGTGACGATCACTACACCCGAGACTGTCCACATCGCGATGAAGTGGCCAAAATTTTCAAGGGAAATTCACAACCCGCTTTGCTCACTCAGCCTTTTCCACAGTAGCAATCTTTGGTTACCCAAACCCCCACGCCGGGGGGCAGTTCCAACCAACCCCATGATGAGGCCTCAACAAGTGCCCACATTTACATGTTTAACGGGGTTAATATAACCACTCGCTCTGTGACATACGACACGCCAGTTAAACCTGATAAACCGAAGATTTTTAACCGTCCTCCACCAGACCCGTTACCATCCTCCGTTAACCCTCCATCTGTTAGCCCTCCATCCGGGCCACTTCATATCAAAAAACCTTCTTTTGACTCTATCTTACGCCCTCCTAAGAGTACCATCCGGAAATCTACTTTTAATCCTAATTCACGGGCTGCCCAAAATTACAATATTGTAGAAGATTTGGCCCAAGCACCATGCGCTATGTCCGCCTTGGAAGTTCTACAACACTGTCCCAGCCAACGTAGAACACTCTTAGCCACTATCGGTGCTTTTGATCCTGAGTCATCAAACAACCTCACGTTTAATCTGGATGATCATCAACTGTGACTCGCCCACCAGCTAGCCTTCCAAATCGATGTTGTTGTGCACAATCAACAAATCCACCGAACTATTCTGGATGAGGGAGCCTCTACTTGTGTCATGTCCTTAGCTTGTTGGAAAGGCTTAAAATTGCCTGCCCTTAACAAATCCGCTACGATGTTACACGCTTTCGATGGACGAGGTTTTCATCCTCACGGATTATTACAATCCTTTGTCGTTCAGTTGGGCGACAAAACTGTTACCATTGACGTCGAAGTGGTCGATGCTCCCCTCGACTACAACCTATTACTCGGAAGAAGTTGGTTCTATGCTATGACTGTCGTCTCCTCGTCGGTGTTTCGGTGTGTACAATTCCCCCATCAAGGCAAAATTTTCACCATTGATCAGCTTGATTTCTGTACACCTGACGCTCGCATCCCTGCCACCAACAACATTCCTTTTTTGGGAGACCGTCTAGTTATGTATGAAAGCGTTGGTGTTGGCTTATTGAAAGATTCTAGCCTTATGTGTACTTTCCCTACACCACTTCCACCTACCACACATCATATTGTCGCCGTCAATATGATCTCGACTATGCCTTATCAATCCTTGGAATCATCTGACCCTTGGATTGTACCTAGTCCTTTGGAATTTGATGTGCTCAGTGACACTATGCCACTTAGCCCAGCTGAGGCCACATAC
>SNQJ01S0011560.1:92408-106198 GCA_010110895.2 Picea sitchensis
GTGTAAGACCCTAAATATTATGGCCACTAAGTTTACCAATTCGTAGTCAGCCCCTGGACGGGAACAGTCGATAGTCCGATCCAAATGTACGGGCAGGGTATCGAGCCCAAAATCAACTAAAAGGCTTCCACGTAGTAATTGTGGATTTACCTTTAAGCGATCCCCATAATACGATCTGACCACCACAATCAGTTGAACCACAGAGGGATAATCTCCGTAGCACACCCGAATGTGACCTCGTGCGTAACTCCTGTGTGAGAGGGGGATCTCAGGCAGACTTATACGATAATTGGATTTGACTCTCCGTAACTCAGGATGCTAATGTTTGTTTTGGAAACTTTGGAGAGTTATGCTCATAGCCTAATCCAATGTACTAATCCTAGTCTATTGTTGGTGGAGGATCCTAGAAAAGAAGAAGTTCTAGATAATTTTTAATTATCTTTCCTTTTATAGTTTTTCTTTACTCAAAAGGGGTGCATGGAAGTGAAACAGATGGAATTATGACTCAGTCCCAAAAATGCATCAAAGATGATAAGCAGTCATTTCTTTTCGATGAACATCTATCTAAGGGAGAGAGAGAGAGTTCTTTTCACTAACAAGCACTAATAAGGAATGCCCTCAAACAAATTTTCTTCAATCAAATCCTGATGTGATGCTAAAACTTTCGAGATACCTTCTAGCATGCACAATCAATCATGAAGATGCCTTTTTTATTGTTTGCATATGAATAATGATTAATTCAAAACAATGTTCGTCTTGCTAATTATCTTCTTGGATGAATGAAAATCAGACCAGCACAAGCAAGAATCATACAAACAATACACCCTCTTGTTGCGATCAAAACAAGAAGCAAAAGAAAAGAAACAATGAAGGAAAAAATCAAGAACTTCACACCAAAAGAAATGTCGAATAACAATGACCTTAACTAATATCAAATGAAAAGATTCGTAGGCCTCTGATGACCTTCACCAGCGTTTTTTGCTCAGTCAAAAAAGGAGAGAAAGACAATGCATGAGTTCCGAACTCCAAATGATAGAAAAACTCAACAACAATAGTGAAGAAGGCTACAAAATCCAAACAGAAAGATGTTTGTTCTTAAAAAAAAAGACAGATGTCAAAGCTAGAAAGGAAGAAGCATTGACTCACAAGGTGACCCAGCAAGAGAAACACAGAGGTAAAACCCTGAAAAAAACAATTCTGGAAGGTTTATTGGCAAAAGGAGGGTTGGCGCTCTGTTGTCAAGGACAAGGAGCATTATAGCACTCTGTGTAAGGCACTCAGGGATCATTGGCGCTCTTTTAACATAGGGATAGGGGCACCAGGTTCAGAAATCTCCTAAAAGTATCAAAAATCCAAAAATTGCAGTTCAGCCTTGACAATCAAGCTGAGTGTGATGGGGTAGGGAGTCAATCAGCTCATGGAATCAATCAGAAAGGAGTGAACCAGGTCTGAACACCATCAAGGGGTAATACAAGGTCAATGAGGAGAAATAAAAACAAGAAGTTACAATTTGAGGCTTCTCCTCAGTGGAGTCACCAGTTTTTGTTGTAGGAAAATCTTCCTGTGGACAGGTAGATTGCCTCAAAGAGCTAGACCCTAACTCTAAGATAGAAAGTGGTTAACGTGGACACTGACTTCCTTTCAAATCTATACAAAATAATGCATGAGAAGGAAGGAGAACAGAGGTACCTCTTTATCGACGTTTGTCCCTGCACGCTCTGAGTTGAGCTCCAAACTCTCACTCCTCGATGAGCCCTGTAGACAAACAAAGTACGATCGCTTCCTACTCTATTGATATTAGCTTGAAAACAAATCTATCTATCAATGATAATTTCATGTAAGATCAGACACAAACTAGAAAGAAATAGGCCAAGCGTGTCATATTAATGAGAATAACGACAACAATACTTACAATCGTAGATGCTAATGCGATAGCTTCGTCAAGTCCCCTTTGTCTAACCCTTGCTCGACAGATCCACAACCTGGATGATAGCAGCTTCACTGATCACTCTCCTTTGACTAACTGTGTGTTTCCTATGAGATCATAGGTTTCATGCTAGCAATTATTCCCCGTTCCAGCACTACTTATGATATCACAAGTTTGGTGTCATTCCCCCTTTTCACCACCATAGAGCTTTCTTATATAGGTTAAGAGAAGCTTAACCTCTTGAGTTATCTTTAGAATAAGTTGAGGAATCCCCTCCTTAGATCAGGGATCTCCTAATGGAACCAAGAATTCAAATGTAACTACCTTCTAAACTTGAGAGATCCTCCCCTTATTCTCCTCAACGGGCCAACCACTGCCTCAAATTAGATAACGCTCCCTCAAAAGGGGCATCAGGGCGCTATAATGCTCCCTAGGAGGCTCAAGGGGAGCGCCAACGCTCTAAGGATGGGTAGAACTCTCTCATAGAAGTGGTTTGTTGTTATAATTCTCCCCAGTAGCTTGTGGGGGAGCGCCAATTCTCCTAAGGATGCCATAGGGGAGCGTTCTCCTTCAAAACCCTGTTTTAAGGGCTCTTTTCAGGTGATAAGAGTTCCTTGACTTCAGTTAACCATCTCCCCTCCTCCAAATCAAGTTTATGAGATGTTTTAAGTGCCTCCTTAGTGTCATTATTATGGCAGTATGCTTGAACAACATTTGTGACACCTGTGAACAACTTGCAAAAGTTGTAAGGAACATGCAACACTTACGACAGTTGAGAGGAACATGCGACACTTATCGAGTTGAGTAAAATTGATGTGTAACAATGTGTTAAGAATATTTTGATAATAATATGTATTCATTTCTTTCTTCTAATAAAATACATATCAGTGGTATCATAAAAGTCTTCTCCTTGTCATTCTTAATGCATATCCCCAATGAGGTCAGGGTACAAAGAAATGGGTCTTGAGATTGTTTCTCTTGAGGAGAAAATCTCTCACATGCCCAACCGAGCTCTCATGGAGGGAGAAACTAAATACGATGGGACATGATATATATTCAAATTTTTTCTCGAGAAATCCCTCATGCAAAAAAGGAACACGATGATGGATAGTTTTGTGCAAATCCTTCGACGGCTACCATAGGCGATGCATCTTTCTCAATCTAAGGCGTCGCCCCCTTCAAGGTTTAAATAAACTTCAATATTCGTATATTTCAAGGTCTAATAGAAGTAGATGTTGTAGACAAATGGTTTCATCTACTAGAGGGGTATTTCTTTGTCCTTAACTTCTCGAATAGAGAAAAGATTAGTTTTTTCCTCCTCAAATCTGTTCCCCATGTCAAAGATTGGTGGGAAACTTTATGTGATCAGAAGGAAATAGAGTAGCCCTCATTATTTACAATCGCGGTCACGTTGGATTCCTTCAAGGATGCTATTAAGGAAAAATACTACCTTGTTGGAAGTTATGGTGACATGTATACAAAATGGACCACATCGCGGTAAGAAAGAAAGCAAGCAGTTTCTGATTTCACAAATATCTTCCATACGTTGTGCACCAATCTGGGTATCAAATATTCTGAGTGAGATTTGGTACTCAAGTATCGTGGAGTTTTGCATAGATACATCCAATATGAAATGGAGTTTCTATAAATCTCATCCTTGGGCCTGACCTACCGATATGTCATCAAAATCGAGTAGAAGCTCAAACAAAAGACGTGAAAATTTGGGCATGGGAACCCCACATAGCAAAAGACAGGAAAGGGAATCCCAACCCATAGAACAACGGATAGAGAAAATACGGAGCACCTCAGGAAAACCAGTCTAGGATGCAAGAAAAGGACATCGAAAAGACAAATAAAGATATTGGGAAGTGGTGCAACTTCCATAAGAGCGTCTTGCATAACACTGTTGATTGTCACTCAAAGAAGTCACTGGTGGCTGAGGTGAAATCCTTTGAAAGAGATGCAGGTTCTGACTCTGAGTCCTAACCAAAAAGGGGGAGATGGATCATTGATGCAGAACCCAGTGCTACCATTTCTACCACCAAGCTCCAGTCTAGTGAACCATATGAGTCAAAGGAAGGCGAGCACTTTTTTCATTCACATATGTGGGTGAAGAGTACCCCACTACACTTCATAATTGATAGCGGTAGCCAGAAGAACCTCATATCAATAGAGGTTGTCAAGAGACTCTCCCCGCTGACAACGTCGCACCCACAACCGTACACCATCAGATGGCTCTGCCAAGAAAGAAACATCTACATCAGCCAACAATGTCGCCTTTCATACGACATCAAGCCCTTCAAAAACACGATATTGCATGATTTTTCCCCTCTCGAAGTTTGTAATGTTATTTTGGGCCAACCATATTTATGGAAATGCCATGTTGTATATGAGTCTAGGCCTCACAGTGTTATTATTACTTTGAACAAGAAATTGTACAAGATACCAGAGGTAGTCCCACCTAGTGTTATTTCCTTGATCTATTCCAAGCAATGAAGGAAGGTCATATCTCAGACAGGGAAGTTTGTCTTCTTCGTGATTCACTGTCAAAATGAGAGAAATATCATAGCCACATCTAGGGTCTCCATGGATGACCTCTCCACATAACATAAGCAAGTGGATAAGGTCATGGAAGCATACTCAGATATCTTATCCTCACCTATCGAGGTACCACTACACTATTAGGTTAAGCACCCCATTGATATGACCCCCGACACACTACTTCCCAATGGTCCAATCTATCATCTCTCTATGTTAGAGAATGAGGAGATCAAGCGACATATCCAAGAACTGCTCCACAAGGGGAACATCCATCCCAAATCATCACCTTGCGGGAGACCAATTTTGTTGGTACAGAAGAAATATGGAACCTCGGGACACTACATTGATTACCGGGCCCTGAATAAAATCACAATCAGAAATTGGTACCCAATTCCCCAAATCGATGACCTCCTTGATCAGCTCACGGCGGTCAAATACTTCAGTAATATTGATATGAAGTCTGGTTACCATCATGTCCCGATAGAACAGACAGAAGTATGGAATAGCACCTTCAACTCAAAGGAAGGTATTTTTGAATGGTTCCTCATGCCCTTTGGCCTAAAACATTCTCTAGTCACTTTCATGAGGATGATGGATGATATCCTGAGACCATTCACCAATACATTTTTAGTGGTTTATCTATATGAAATTCTCATTTACAACAAGACTTGGGAAGAACGCTTGCAACATATTTAACAGATTCTTCACACCCTACGACAACACAAGTTATAGGCGAACTTGGAAATGTTTTTCTTCTTGATGGATAGGGCCCATTACCTGGGCTACATCATTGATAAACATGGTGTACATGTGGATACAACCAGGATCCAAGTCATTCATGATTGGCCAGCCCCAACCACACTCAATGAGCTTCGGATCTTCTTGGGATTTTCCAATTTCTACCACAGGTTTGTGTTGGGATTCTACCATATTGCAGGGGCCCTCAACAGAGTAACCAGAGGTGGTAGTAAGGAAAAATTTGTGTGGGTACAGTCCCAACAACAAGAATTCAATGATTTGAAGCAACGCTTATGCTTAACCCTAGTACTTTCACTACCATACCTACAACAACCCTTTGAGATCGAGACGGATGCTTGATAATATGATGTGGGCATCATTATTACTCAGCACAACCACCCTGTGGCCTATCATAGTGAGACACTATCATATGTTGTTCGTAAGTACCCTACTTATGAAAAATAAATGTTCTCCATTTTGCAAGCTTGTCGCTAGTGGAGAGATTACATTCTTTAGAAGGAGAAATTCATCCACACTGATCATAAGCCACTATAGTTCATGCAGACACAAGGCAAATTGCAGAACGACCTCCATCAGAAGTGGTCCACATTAGCAATTCCACCTCAACATCATGTATAAAATAGGAAGCACCAACCTCGTCACTGATTTCCTCGGTAGACTGCCAATAATGGCACTCACCATGGTGCTAGACTCTTAAGACCATGATACCTCTGCATGGCCCCAAATCTATGAGATAGACCCAGACTTCGCCACCACCTACCAAATTTTGGGTGCAAATGCATTTGTCCCTAATTTCCATATTCAAGATGGGATGATATGCCATCTAGGCCATATATATGTTCCATAAAGAAAGTGACAGAAGATGATCTAGGAATCCCACTATAGTCATATGGTAGGACACTTCAGTGTCAAAAATACAGTGGGAATGCTATAGAAACATTTCTATTGGCTGAAACTTTGACACGAGGTCGACAAGTATATCAGGTCGTGCACTTCCTGTGCTATTCCCAAACCGAACACTAATAAGAAGGGCATGTACACCCTTATACCTACTCCTAATAGGCCATGGGAATCCATATCCATGGACTACATGTTAGGCCTCCCATCCACCAAGTATGGAAATGACTATGTTTTTGTGGTTGTTGATCGCTTTTCTCAGATGGTGATTCTGCTCTCATGCGAGAAGAGCATCACAATAGAGCCCACTACCAAGATCTTCTTTGAGCAAGTCTAGGTATATTTTGGAATCCCACAAACCATTGTCTCATATTGGGACATTCGATTTGTCAACACATTCTGGTCGAGCCTCTGGTCACTGCTGGACACCAAGCTCAACAAATTCACAACCTTCCACCCCCAGACAGATGGCCAAAATGAAGTTGTAAATTGAATGATCATGCATATCCTATGAATGTATAATAACAAGAACCATCACACATGGGATGAGAATCTTCCCTATGTCCAACATAGCTACAACCGATCCCTACATAGCTCAACTGGACACAACCCCTTTCAGGTGGGGTTGGGACTCCAACCATTGGGTCTCATAGATATTGCACTACCCATTGTGAGTCACCTTGGCTGACTCATATCCTCCTCCAAATGAAGCTGACAAATCCACCCAGTTTATCGATTGAATCCATCACATTCGCCAACGGGTTTAGGATATCCTATAGAAGTCCAATGACAAGTACAAGCAGCTCCATGATCAACAACGGGTGCCACATAAGTTTCAGGTGGGCAACAAAATTTGGTTGCATTTGCAGAAATAATGCCTTACCAGATCCCATCTTAATATTCACCCACTCCATTACGGGTCATACACCATCACCAAGGATGTGGGTGATAATTCTTTTGAGCTCAACATTCCTCCTTTCCTTGGCCTGCACCCAGTGTTCAACGTGGATCTCCTTCGACCTTATTTCCCAGAACTATTAGACACCTCAGAGATAGAAAAAAAACTAACACCAATAGAGCTTAACCCTGACTTCATACTATAGGAATCTAGTCATCATATTGTGAACAAACAGTTCAAGGGCACTTGCCAACAAATTATCTAGCTTTATCAAGTTGTCAAAGTAGGGCAGCTCCTGCACCAAGGCAAGTGGCTCACCCGGGGCCAAATTCAGTAGAAATATCCTCATATAATGTGTGAAATCAATGCAATGGAGAACATTTCTTCCTAATGGGGGATGACTGATCCAAATAGATTTCTGTGGCCTCCCATTGATTCCAACTGGCTCATTTTGGCAGTTTTCTAGTTCGGTAGTTTTTTCCTAGTTTTCAGGTCCTTGACTTCTGGGGCCGTTTTGAGGCCCTAAAAAATGTTTTTAGGGATCGCCATAGGAAACGTGTGTATTCCTCGGATAGAAATTTCCAACGGGCTATCATGTGCCTAAAACAAATATCGTATGCAAAATTTATGGCCCCGGGAAGTTGATGTACTGACTTACCTAAACGGGGCCCACATGACTTTTGGGGCTTCATCTCCTAGGGTTAGGTTTTTGGATGTCTAGGTTTTTTTACATTCCCATTTATTGTAAAAATTCCTTGAGAGAATCATTTTAATAATATGTTGGTGAATGGGCATAGTTGTCACATCTCTTCTCAACGATAAGCCGCCACCATTCTAGTAAGCTTGTTTCCACTGCATTTTGTAGTTTCAGCTTATTTTCTTATTGAATAGAAACCAATTTTACTGTATATCTATTATTTTGTGTTAATCATATTTTGATAATAATTTGTATTCATTTCATTCTGCTCATAAAATCCGAATAATATGATTATCGTTGTTGCACTACTATTTCCCATATCCCTCTTATCAGTGTTGTAGTCACACTTGACCATTCACCACTTGCATTATTTGGCCTCCATTTTGCATCCATCTACCCATGGAGAGAACAAATTCCAGGAGTGGATCTCACTTTCCTATACCATTGGAATTCATCTTTCTTAGGTCGATTCCATGCACTTGGAACATAATAGCATGTTATTAAGACACTCATTCTCTATATCTAAACAGGAAAAAATGTTACTGAGTACACTTTTATCTCTTTTTTGGATTCATAAAAGGATATGAAAAAGGCACATACTGAGCATACTTATATTCCTCTTTTTCACTCATTAAACCATGAAGGAGGGAGAACAAAAAAAGAGTGGGGATTTTTCACCATTGGTTTATTCTCAAAAGAGTTTCCCTTGAACACGATACCTATTTGAGTCCTCATCATACAGTTGGGTGTTATCTTTCCTAGGAGTTGTCCCAGTAAAAAGATTCAGAGATACTCCTTTGATGGGTTACTCTTCCAGTCATCATGGAGAGTGCTTCAGTGCCTCTCGCATTGTTTCACTATATTCATCCATCTCTTGTGTCTCACTTCCAAGTCACCATTGTGTCATGTGTAACATCCCCGTTACCCAAAACTTCCTTGATAGCAATTTGTAATGTCCTTGTTACTCAAAACTTATCTATTACTGATTTCTAATGTCCTGTTACCCAAAAATGATATGATACCATAATGTAACATCCCTGTTACCCCAAAAATGCTCTGATACCATAACACAACGTCACCCAACTTACTACTGAACATTGCTACTCCAAAATTCAGTGCACGAATTCTAATATATAACATAGGTATGCACATGAATACTTTAAGTAATGCGCTCAACCCAAAGATGAGTTGTGCCACACTAACTTTCCTCTTTTTACAAAACGTAAAACAACATAAGTAACCCAATACAAATGCATGTACAAGCATACTGAACAAACAACACTACTATGCATGTAACCCTTCTGTCTTCAGACACCAATTTTGATTTTCCTTGTTTGTAGTGTCTACTTACTTGTGCAAACAAAGGAACTCCAACCTCTTCTATGCAAAAACTATTTCCCTACATGCATGACCATTCAAACCTCACCTTGGATACTCATGACTCATATCATAAGGTTAACTTAACAAGAAATACTATCAACAATTCTCATACTCATGCAGTATTACAATTACTAGATATCAACACCATACTTACATGTGCAATCTACATTAAACAAAATAACAACAATTACTCATATGGAAGGACATGCAATAATTAAAACCATATCAAACATAGATAATTAAGAACACGGTAAATGAGACAAACACATAAAAAAACTTTTCCTTTATGTAAAGTCACCATCTACGCATAAAACTCATATGTTCCCCCATCCATAGAATTGCTTGCTCATATACTTTTAGAAATAGGTCACCCATGAGTTGGGTTTTTACTCCACCAAGGAAAAAGGGTCCCTAATCCCAATATAATGTCTGACTTAAAAAAAAATTCTCATTCCAAGGTGCCACTGCTAAAATAAGTCTACATTCTTTCATTCCCCATGCACTTGTTACACCTAAGGAAGTGTGCCCCTTCTCTCCTCAACAGTCCTTCAACTGCCCCACTTCCCTTCCAGGGTTCTAACAACAATCTAGACAAGAAGTCTCAGAGCCCCGCAACTAATTCCCAACACACCAGGGAACAACTCCCAGCAAAACTCTCACCTGGAGAGATTGCTCATGGGCCTGAAAACCTGCATCTTCCACAAAAAATATCTCACCTAGAGATAATTCCCACGGGCTTTACAACCCGCCTCTTTGAAAAACAAAATCTGGTTACAATACAGAAAACCCCTTTTATAAGCTTTATGTACAGACAAGGTAATAATATCATATATAGATTATCCAACCCCTTCTGCACACGAGAAAAATTAATGACTTTTTCCCTAAATAATGAGTTGTCCCCCAAGAAATACACTAAGGATAACAATATATATTTCACGCTTTAAACTCAACACTTGTCACCTTCAAAAGTAACTTAAGCCACTTGGTGACTCATCTCCTACCCTCGCAAATTTAGGATAAATAATTATCCATAACATATACTTTTATGGAAATGTTAATAAAATATTCCCTAGGACTTAAGTAACCCCCCTTTTCCCTTTTTCGATAGAGTTATCCCCCCATCGCTTTTCGTCTAATATGTCTGCACACAACGATGTGATATATTGATAACTTGAGTATGATTACAATTTACAATGATAGGCATAGTGGCCTATTTATGTCCCGAATCACCAACCTTGTTCACACTCCCAGGTCATCCCCGTGCATTTACCCAAGTGCACACAACATTGTGAAATGTGTGTAACCTTTCTTTCATACAAATTCCCTACGTACTACTCAGGTGCGTGCAGAACCAAAACATGGTGCCAATGAATCACCATCCTATATGTACATTTACATTTACAATTGGTACCAACAAATCAACAACCTATATGTACAATTAAGAAGGGTTCATATTAGGGACATTATATTCCCCTCCCCATTATTTATGCACCATCCTCAATCCATTCTATACACATGTACATATACAATTTCAAAATTATTAAAAAATATGCAGATACTCTACCCACATATCATCCTTGTGATCCCAATTTGCATCCTCAATATCATACCAGGTCCATTGGAACTTTACCAAATCCATGACTCAATTCTAGAGCTATTTTATTTTCTGATCCAATGTGCAAACTTGTTGCACTTGAAAATTGCCTTCTGGTTCCACCTAAATCACATTCCAAAAAATAATATGTTTAGCATCAGGTACATACCTTTTAGGCAATGATACATAGAAAACATTATGAATACACAAGGATGCAGGAAATGCAAACATATATGTGACATGACCAATCCTCTCTAGTATTTCAAATGGCTCAGAGTAATGCGTTTCCAACTTAGAAAATTTTCCCAACTTCAAGGAACTGCATCTGGCTTTAACTTTCAAGAACATGTTGTCACCCACTTTAAACTCTTTTTGGGTTCTTTTTTTATATTTGCAATTTTTCTACCTATCTTGGGAAACCTTTAAATTTTTCCTTAACTTCACCATCTTCTCTTCCATTTCCTAGAGAAGATATGGCTCAACCACTGTGTGGTCTACTGAGTTGTCCCAACTCACTAGCGTGTTTCACTTTCTACCATAAAGTGCATCAAATGGAATCATCTTTAGATATGCTTGATACCCATTGTTGTAAGAAAACTCTAACAAGTGAAGGAAGTCTTCCCATTTTGATGGTTTATCCATACATCCTGAGTGTATCTTCAACCACTCGATTTACCCTCTTTGTTTGTCCATCTGTTTCAGGATGATATGTTGTGCTAAAGTTCATATTTGTTCCAAATCCTTTGAATAACACTTTCCAAAAGTTCAACGTGAACTTGTAATATTTTTCGGACACAATTGTGTTAGGTACACCATGCATCTTAGAAATTTCTCTCATGTATAATTCAACAATGTTGGTTGCCTTGTGTGTTGACCTCACTGGAATAAAATGAGCAGCTTTGGTAAGCTTTTCCATCACTACCATAATAGAATCATGTTTCTTAATAGTCCTAGGAATCTTAGTAACAAAATCCAAGGTCACAACTTCCCACTTCCACTCTAGAATGGGAAAAGGATGTAGCAAACGAGATGGATGTTTGTGCTCATCTTTGACCTTTTGACATTTAAGGCATCTAGCAATAAAACAAACAACCTCCTTTTTCATACATGGCCAATAATATTTCTTTTTGACTGCTGCAATTTTATTCTAGTAGCCTGGGTGTCCTTCATAACGAACCTTATGCATCTATGAAAATAAAAAAAAATCAACTCTTGATCATTTGGCACATATACTATGTTCCTATACATGATGCTTCCATCCTCTTTTAGCTCATAACCTTCCAATTTATGCTGCGACATGCCTTGCTGTAATTTCTCCTTTATTTCCACATAGAGATGATGTCATTTGGAAACATCTAAAATCCAGTCACAAAAATATGATGTGTACATGCTAATGGTTGTAGCATGCATCTCATGCACCCTTCTATCTATTGCATCAACCACCTTGTTCTCGTTTCCTCTGATATGATTTATTTCAAGGTCATACTCACTGAGGAATTATAACCACCTACTTTGTCTAGAATTTAATCTTGGTCGTCCAAACAAATACTTCAAACCACTATTATCTGTCCTCAACTTGAATATTTTTCCCATGAGATAGTGTTGTCACATCTTCAAGGCATGCACTATGGATGTCAATTCTAATCCATGAGTAGCATAGAGCCTTTCATGCTATTTTAAATTTCTAGATTTGTAGAACACCACATGTCCATTATGACTAAGGACTCCACTGAGCCCTTCCTTACATGCATTCGTGCACACTTGTGAACAATTCTTAAAATTGGCACACTTGTGAACAAACATTTCAAGTGCTAAAAAATCCTTGCGCAATCTAGAGTCCATTCAAATCAAATACCTTTCTTTTGCAAGGATGTAATTGGGTGCACAATTTTTGAGAATCCTTCAATAAACCTTCGATAATAACCTGCAAGTCCCATGAAGGACCTCACCTCTTCGAAATTTCTTGGTGTCGACCATTCTTCAATGTATTTTATCTTTTTCAGATCCATAACAATTCCTTTCATGGAAATGATATGACCCAAATAATGGTTTTGTCGCTAATAAAGTGAGCACTTTTTCAACTTTTCATAAAGTTTATTTTCTCTCAATACATGTAGCACCACCCTCAAGTGTTGTTCATGCTCTTCTTTAGACTTTGAGTAAATAAGTATGTCATCCAGAAATACAACTAAAAATGTATCTAGGTAACTTCTAAAAAATCCATTCATTAAACACATGAAGACAATTGCTGCATTTGACAACCCAAATGGCACCATTGTAACCTCATAATCTTAGTACCTCATTCTGAAGGAAATATTGTTGATGTATTCTTCTTTAGTTCTCACTTGGTGATATCCAAAAATGAGATCAATCTTTGAAAATATCTACGCACCCCTCAGCTGATACAATACGCCATCTATCCACAACAAAGGATACTTGTTCTTTATTGTTACTTTGTTCAACATTCTGAAGTCGATACAAAACCTAAATGTACCATCCTTCTTCTTCATGAACAATACTGGGGCACCCCAAGGTGACACACTTGGGAATATATACCCCTTCTTCATAATCTCTTTCAGTTGCATTTGTAATTACTTCAACTTTGGCATACTCATCCTATAAGGAGTCTTTTATATGGGTGTTTCTCCAGGCATCTGATTTATAGAGAAATCAATTTCTCTTTTCAATGGAAACCCCGATATCTCTTTAAAAACATCCTCAAATTCTTTCAATATTGTGCAGTCTTCAACATTTGGCACTTTATCCTTAGGTGCCTCCTCCATGTGAACTACAAATACTCGACATCCTTTCTTGTATCTTTTCTTCAATTTCAATGACGAAAATTCTATGATAGTTACAACTCTTGGAATACCTTGAATTTTTCTTAAGTTTCCTTCCTCATATAAGGAAGTAAATGAATTATTGTAATAGTCTAGAACAATAGGATGTTGATCCATCCAATCCATAGAAATGAGGCAATCATAGGAGCCCAAAAGTACGATATTCAAAGGAAATTTTGTGTGCAGTCCATTCATCTCCATCACTAATGCCTTAACCATCTGATTAATTTTCCTTTTTTATCCTCTAGCTAATTGCA
>SNQJ01S0011561.1:8443-27036 GCA_010110895.2 Picea sitchensis
ATGCCAAGTAAAAATGTGTTGAAGACTCCTTATAATATAGAGGCAGAATATCATTCAAGTATATTTGTATATATAGCGGAAAGAAACAACTTATGGTGGCGATTGATTATGAACAAGGTTTAAGATATTTCAGAGAGATTATTCCATGAATTTTTTTTTTGATAAGGTGTGAGGAACCATCCACAAAATAATGGCAGACCATTGTAATGACGATTAGAAACAGTGCTGGTGAAAATTATTTGATGAAAGCTGCACTTATGGAGGATTGGCTAGCATTTGAATGGTAAAGAAGGGAACGACAATTGCGTGAAAAGGAACAACAGTTGTTATGTTCAAAAAAAAAGGAACAACAGGTGCATGAAAAGGGAACAACAGTTGTTCCGTTCAAAAAGGAACAACAAGCGTGCGATAAAGGAACAACAGTTGTGCGAAAAAGAACAACAGTTGTTCCATTCAAAAGGAAACAACAGACACGCGAGAAAGGAACAACAGTTGCGCGAAAAGGAACAACAGTTGTTCTATTCAAAAGGACACAACATGCACGCGAGAAAGGGAACAACAGTTGCGCGAAAAGGAACAACAGTTGTTCTGTTCAAAAGGAAACAACAGGCGCGCAAGAAAGGAACAACATCATCATGAACATGTAAAAGACAGAGTCCATGTGATAAAACAAAACAAGAGTATGGAACAGAAGAAGGTGCTAATTGTAGTTATCTGTCCTGATTCTTGTTTCCTAGATGACTTTTTATAAAACAAAGAAAAAATAACCACTCAGTTGGAAAACTATGTACAGTATGTACAATATAAACAAAATACATCATTTATGGAGTTGGGGTGGTTGGGTTACCTTCCCAGCTAGCCAAAATCTGCACCGTAGGGTCTTTACTTACTTCTTGATAGAAATAATCTTTTGAAGGTGGTTGGTGGTAAAGTCACAACCGATATCCATTAACCAGAAAGGGTGGTCCAAACCCATCGATGGTGCTCAAAGTAACCATGCCATTATCATGGACTTCATTAATTTCATATGGCCCTAGCCATCGTGTCTGTAATTTCCCAGGAAAGTCCTGAAATATGGAATCATAGAGGAGCACCCAGTCGCCTTTATTGAATGATTTATTCTTGATATGCTTGTCATACCAGGTTGCTCTCTATCACTGGATAACAACTGTGCACTCCACAACAGATGAGCATGCTTCATCCAATTCATTGAGTTACCGAAGGCGTCGTTTATGTTCTTCTGTAAGATTTAGTCCAATTTCCTGGGCCATTCTTAGGGTCTTGATCTCGAATTCTATTGGGAATATGGGTTATTTACCATATACTAGATGGTAAGGACAGTATCCAGTGGTGTTACACCAGGTTGTACGATAAGCCCATAAGTAATTTGGGAGATAAGTAGCCCAATTCTGTCAGTTTGTTGAGACAGTCTTCGTCAGAATTGCCTCCAGGACCTTATTGGTGCTTTCTACTTGCTCGTTTCCTTGTGGGTGGTATGGAGAAGTAACTATGTGCTTAATCTGATAGTTGTCCAGGGTGGCGGTGATTCTATGGCATGTAAATTGTGACCCTCCATCAGTAATTATTTCTCTGGGTAGTCCATACTGTACAAACAATTTGAAAAGGAATTTGATGACTACTTCTTCTGTTGCATTTGGTAAAGCTTCTGCCTCTACCCATTTGGTCATGTAGTCCATTGCAACAAGAATATAGGCCTTTTGATTTGACTTTGGATTAAAAGGGCCAACAAAGTCCAGCACCCATCTTTCAAATGGTTCTATGACTACTTGTGTATTCAAGGGAATTTCATCAACCTAACCCGATTTCCCCATCCGCTGACAGTTGTCGCATGTCTGAAAATATTTCTTGGCATCTCTGAATATTGAGGGCCAATAATAGCCCATCTTTAAGATTTTGTGTCCAGTCCTGTGGTCTGCAAAATCCCCCCCATAGGGCTCATCATGTCCTACTTTCAGTATGTCATATATTTCATCCTCTCGTACGCATCGTCAGATTTGGAGATCAACTCCTGTATGAAAAAGATATCCATTGATCCAAGTGAATCGTGCGCTACGCTGGACGATCAGTCGTCTTTCCTTTGATGATAAATGTGTCGGTAATCTTCCCGCTGCTAGATAATTTGCCACATCAGCGTACCAAGGTGGTTTTGTGTCGACAGCAAACAGATGCTCATCTGGGAATTGGTCCTCAATTGTTAATGAGTCATATGTTTTTGCGATGCGGGACAGGAAGTCTGCGACAAGATTTTCTCTCCCGAGTCGATATTTGATGGTGATGTCAAATTCCTACAATAATAATAACCATCGAGTGACCTGTCCATTAGTAATTGGTTTATTAGCTAGATATCTAATGGCAGAATGATCAGTATACAGGATAACTGGATAGCCTGTTATATAATGACAAAATTTATTGATGCCATGTATAACAGCTAAGAACTCTTTCTCTGTTACTATATAATTAAGTTTAGCTAGAGTTAGATTCTTGCTAATGAAATAAATGGCGTAGGGTTTCTTTTCTTCTTCATGTCCAAGAACAACGCCTATGACAATGTCTGAGGTGTCGGTGGAAATTTGAAATGGTATTTCCCAATTAGGTCCTCTCAACACTGGTGTTGTTAAGATCAGTTTTTTGAGTCCTGCAAAAGCCACATCGCATTTGTCAGACCATTGAAATTCTACATTACCTGTCAAAGCATGTAAAGGCACAACGGTTTTTGAAAAATTTGGCATAAATCTGCGATAGTATCCTGAAGCACCAAGGAAACTATGTACCTCAGTTTGTGTGTGTGGAGTAGGTAGATTAAGAATTACCTCAATTTTTGCTGGGTCTACTCTAATTTCATCTGCAAAAATGTAATTCCCTAATACCACACCTTCTGTCATCATCATGTGACATTTTTCTTGACTTAAACATAACCTGGTAGCGATGCACCGTTCCAATACTTTCTCCAGATTATTTAAGGCTTGATCGAAGTTGTCACCGTACGGGGTGAAATCATCCATGTAGACTTCAAGCCCTTCACTAATCAGATCACTGAATATGCTGAGAATGGCCCTTTGGAATGTAGTTGGAGCATTACAAAGTCCGAAGGGAAATACTTTGTAGGCAAAGGTACCCCAGGGACATGTTAATGTCATTTTATCCTGATCTTCTGGGGTGATCTAAATCTGATTGTAGCCGCTGAAACTGTCTAGGAAAGAGAAGAATTTCTTTCCTACCAAGGTATCTAGGACCTGATCGATGAAAGGTAATGGAAAATGATCTTTTTTAGTAGCTTTGTTTAGTTCCCTGTAATCAATGCAGATTCACCACTTCCCATTTTTCTTTGGGACGATGATTAATGGGGAAACCCATCGACTATCTGAGATAGGGTATATAAAATCTGCGTCCAACAGCTTTTGTATCTCTTCTTTAACAATATCTTTGAGCTGGGGGTTCAGTCTTCTTTGCGGTTGTGAGATAGGTCAGACGTCTTTCTCAATATAAATGTGTTGTGTGCAGAGTTGTGGATCAATACCTTTCATATCAGAGTACTCCCAGGCAAAAGTTTGCTGGTATTTAGAGAGAGTTTGGATTAGCTTTTGTTGTTGTTACTCTTCTAGGTTGGCATTAATGTTCTGAGACTTCCCCAGTGCGATCTCAATGGATTTGTTTTTGTGAACATCGGTAGTCGGAATTTTTTGTTCCATTAAATCTTCCAGCGGGTCTCCCTGTTCTTCACAGTCTAGAACAGCTTGGAGCATATGGCATGTTGGGTTACTTACAGCAGTTGGGTTGTTAATAAACCCACTGATTACATCATCCTCTAGCTGATTCTTGTGCTTGAGGGTTTCTTCCATTGTGAGTGGGGCACACAGATCCTTCTCGGGATATCGTGGTGGTGGCAATTGTAGGTGTACGATCGTTGGACTAGGTTTGGCTGGAGGATATAAGATGAGATTCCTTGTAACCCCTCCTCTAGCAATTGTCATTGTACCCGATCGACAGCCTATGTATGCATCAACTGTTGCGAGCCATGGTCTTCCCAATATCAATGGATGCCCTTCAAGTCCACTTCTTGGGTTGATGATGAGAAAATCTGCGGGATATTCCCAAGAATCAACTGAAATGGCTATATCATGTAGTGTGCCGAGTGGTTTGACCACTGATCAATCGGCCAATTGCAACATAATCGGGGTTGGGTCGAAAGAGTGAAGACCCAAGGCATTGCAGGTTTCCAAAGTTAGAATATTGATGGCCGCCGCCAAATCAACTAGGGTATTTGGAAAGGAACAACCCTGAATCTGAACTATTACTATGGGGTTCCCTGAATCTGCATATTTAACTAGTGTTTCTCTACCCAAAATTAGATCAGATAAGGCTCCCACTACATGAACTGTTGATGATGAATTTTTTATTTTTTTGACAGGCTTCCTCCCACATAGCTCCTTGATTGTCTTTGCATAGATTGGTATGTCTTGCAAGGCTTGCAGGAGTGCAATTTTGATGTATAAATTCCTGAGTTCCCCTACAATGTCAAAGTCAGGATATACGGTGGGTTTCACTATCCTCAGTCTTTCAGGGAATGGAGGGGAGAGAATTGCATCCTTATCAGAGTCTTGTGATTCAATTGTGTTCCTCCCTTTCCTAATTTCTTCTATTATTACCACAGTCGAGGGTGTTATTGCTGGTTGTTTTTCATTCCCCTGTTCTTGGGGAACACCATTTTGTTCGGGGGAGATGATGCGCCCCGATCTTAACTGAAGTTCATTGCACCCTACTGGATTGATTTCCCCTTCTCCACTTTCCATAATCTGGACGAGCTGAGCTGGTTTTTTATTGGGATTTGGGTGGGGTTGGGCAGGTAATTGAGGGAACATTGTGATTGGGGAAATGGGAGTGGGGTTTGTAATGGGGGTTGGGTTTGAGAGGCCATCCCCATAGGTTGGTTATTTATCCCCATGGGGCGCTGCCAGTTCTGGTTCCAATTTGGGTTTTGGGCAGTCGAGTTAGGCCATTGTGGAGGGTAGGTATTATTCATGTTTTGCCAGGATGAGGTGGGGTATTGCGAATTGGGCCAATTGGAACTTGTAGTTGGTTGATTTTTCTAGTTGGGGTTTGTGGCAGGCTGGTTTGGAGAGGTAGGAATTGCAGGTGAATATTGTTGGGGCTACCAATTATGATTAGTAAATGGATGACACTGCCATGTGCTGCCAAAATTATGATGTTCATTATACTGTCCAACAAATAAAGAGGAAGGGTCCTGAAATGTATTTTGAGGCCGGGAATTCCACTGACGACGCTGAGCCATCATATATAATGGTTATGTTTCCTCTTCTTCTTATTTGAATACAACTTTCAATCCAGGGAGTGATGGGCATTCATCTGTATCGTGATCCTTGGTGCAAATAGCGCAAACCCGAACTATATCCAAGGGGCATTCCCTTGGACCATGTTTCTTTCAACACCTGTGGAAAAATATAGCCAAGGTCTGCTCTGCCTCTACCTTTTTTTGTTTGGCCTGCAATACATCCAATTGTGTAGTCAGAGTGCTCAAAATATCTGTTTTAAAGTTTTCTAGGAGATTACCGACTTCAGCTCGCGTAACACCCCCGCTGGAGATATTGTTATTTCTTGTGAGGGACGTTCACATTCCTGACCTGGTCCATGTACTTCCTCATGAGCACCTGATACACAATAGAACAATATCTTCATAAGTTTCCTGATAAATGTCACCTTTCCCCATTAAATTCAATGTTTCTACCCATTCATCTCTCATGCCTTTGATCAGAGTTTCTTTGAGTACTTCACCTGGTAATGTGCCATAGGGTGATATTTGCAAATTATACTGAAATCTTTCGACATATTCTTCTAATGATTCACTTTCTTTCGCAGTCATTTGAAAGATTTCATCTTTTAGGTCTCTGGTTTTGCAATAATCCTGATATTTTAACAAGAAGGTTTGTTTCATCTGGTCCCATGAATTGATGGTTCCACCTCCCAATCCCATGAACCAGCGTAGGGCTACTCCCTTCAAGGTAGAGGGGAATAGTTTTAATTTTTGGGGTTCAGAGGTGCAATCATACCCTCTACATAGGACATCAAATTCAAATAAGAATGTATCTGGGTCTTCTGAAATCAGTCCATGGAAGGTTGGCAGGTTTTGTAAGGGGATTGCTTTCATGGGGGCATTGGCAATTGGATCAACTATTGGATACTCCAGCGTTGAGGTCTGGGGTTGTTGATGATTTGGTTGTGCCATTTGATCGAAAATGTGCCAAAAAATTTTAGGAGGTTCTTGATCTGGGTATTCTATTTGAAATTGTTGATTATTTGGTCTTCTACGGAATTTGACTGCACTCCCTTTATCTGGGATTTCGGATATGCCTTCTTCTTTCACAGGAGACTCGGGGTCAGGTGGTGATGTTGGGTATGCCTTGGCAACCCCGCTAGTTTCTCCTATTCCCTCCTCCATATTATTAGAGCTTCCCTCTTCTAAGGGGTTGAGCAGTGGGAGATCTATATTCTGGAAGCTCTGCTCAGTCCCTTTAGTTTTGCTATGAATCTCAGCGTGGGCCGTAGTTGGTGAAACTATTGCCTGAGGGATTCGGGTGGGTCCTTTCCTAGGTCCAACAGAAGCTTGAGATTCACCCTTTTTGATGATTTCGTCTATGAAAGTGCTTCTTCCAGGGATCATCGAGCCCTGGGTTTTGGTAATTTTTGGTGGGGGTTTTGGTTTTTCAAGATCCTTCTTTCTAGTCATACACACTTCACACAACAACAAAAGAAATTTCAACAAAAAAAAGCACCTATGAAGCCTCTTAAGTATCAACTGGAGGTAAGCGTTGGCATAAGCATTTTACTTATTACCTGCGTAGGTTATTACCTTCCGTCTTCAATACTTGGTCCTCTAGAGACACAACCTATGCTACCTTTGACATTCTCCCCGGAAACAACGCAAAAATGTTGGTGTCTAAAGATGTCCTAAAAACAACCTTAGTTTAACATTAATTTATCAACTCAGAGATTTGTCTTTTATCTCAAGAATATCAACAAAGTCTATGCAGGTAGCCTAAAATTGTGTAGCTAAACCAAATCTGAGTTCATCAACAATCAAGTTCCTCAACCGTTCACCAAATATTCTAAGAACTAATGGAATAGAGATCTGATTACTAAGATGTTGTAAAATGGAAAAGAACTAATTAATCTATTGAATTCACTTAACTAAAAAGCAGTAATTGAATCTAAGTAAGGACTTGCAAAATTAACTATCAATTATGAATTCTGATTACTGGAAAGGAAATAACAAATTACTCTATCTATAGAAAGAAACAACAATTGTAATCTAATCAGAAAGGACAGCTAATGTAACTTTAATCGAAAGGAACAACTATTGTAACTTTAACCGAAAGGAACAACAATCGTAAATCTAAGGAAAAGGACCAACGCAGATGAAAATGTGAGGAACTGTCAAGCAATAACTTAAGAAATGGAAATCATAATGGAAATCATTAATAACTAATGGAATTGTCTGTCTTCTATACACAAACAATCATAAAATCATTAACAAACTTATGCATTTGTCATTGGCTATTGTAAAAGAGATCTGAATCACAAAATAGAAATCAAACTTCGAACTGATACAATTACAGAACGAGATAGTAGTTCCTTCAGACTAGGCCCTCGGTCTTCAGAAGTATTGCTACGAGAAACTCAGAGAACAGAAATGATAGAAACACTCAAAACTTTCATTGATTCCATGGCTGGTAAAACATTTACAAAAACTGCTTGCGCAGAGCAATTCTGAATCTAAATACTTGAATGCGTTTTTTTCCTCTTTTTTTCTGGATCTATTACCCTCTTATATATATTACAATAGTTTGGGTAAATCAAGCTATCCTGAGGATCGAAAGATCCTCAGGATTTCTTTACTATTATAAAGTTACAATATATACAATGCATTATTTTCAAAATTTCTTTGCGTCTAAAAAGTCTTCAACCTCCACTAGCTTGCGCATAGCCAAAATCTCTTTGGTTATCTTTGGCAGTGATTTATCCAATTCTGCAACAAAATCAAACCATTCCAATCGTAAATTAGAATCTATTTAATAAAACTTTAATAACAACCCTAAGAGATATATTAATCATATTCTTTCCTATCTATCCCTAACTATCTGAAGAATCAATCAAAATCATATCATGAACTGTGGGAAAAAGGAAGATATTTATACCTTTTTCGTAACCCAACAGTTGGTACACTTTGGGATCCCACAAACCATTATCTCATATCAGGACATTTGGTTCCTCAACACATTCCAGTCGAGCCCCTAGTCAATGCTAGACACCAAGCACACCAAGTCCACTCCCTTCCACCCTTAGATGGATGGCCAAACCGAGGTCGTTAACTGGATGATCGTGCACATCCTGCACATGTACAATTCCAAGTACCCCCACACCTGGGATGAGAGTGTTCCCTATGTTCAACAACACTACAACAGATCCAAAAGTGGGGTTGATATTTCAACCATTGGGTCCTATGGATGTTGCACTACCCCTTGCAGCCACCTAGGCAAGCTCGTTGTATGCTCCAACTGGAACTGACAAAGCCACCCGGTTCATTGAGTGGATCCAACACATCCTCCAATAGGTTTATGATATTTTACAGAAGTCCAATGCCAAGTACAAGCAGTGCCATGATCAACAATGGGTGCCACACCAGTTTCAGATAGGAGACAAAGTTTGGTTGCACTTGCATAAAGAACAACTTATAGATCCTCATCAGAAGCTTCGTCCACTCCGTTATGTACCTTACACCATCACCAAGACTATGGGTGAAATGATTTCAAGCTCAACATTATCCCCTTCCTTGTGTTTCTCCTAGTGTTCAATGTGGACCTCCTTCGACCTTATTTTCCACCATTATTTGACACCTTGGAGATAACAAAACAATTGACACCAACAGAGCTCAAGCCTGAATGCATGGAACATGCATCCACTGATCAGATCGTGGAAATACAGGTCAAGGGAACTCACCAACAGAGGATCCATATTTATCATGTTGTCAAAGAAGAGCAGCTCCTGCACCAAGGAAAGTTGATCACTCAGGGCCAAATTTAGAAAAAATATCCTCATCTGATGGGGGCACTCTGTTAGAAAAATGGGTGTGCTCGTTTAACCATAGACAATATAGCAATATTGTCACCCATACATAGGCACAAAGGCCACCCCCGAGAACCTAACCTTGACAGAGAGAATAATTCCGGTAGCAGATCAATAGCCAACCAAGGCTAGCGCAGCAAGCAAGGATAACCAAAGACCAAGCAAAAATTCCAAACCGATAACCCAAGAGAAAATCACTATTGCAGTAGTTGCATTTCTCCTTCACTCATGCACACTTCTTGTCCTTATGCAGTTGTGAGTGAGTGTGTCACAAATGAGCTCTAGCACCCTCTATTTATACTGCACCATCTTAACTGACTGGGCCAACTTCTCTTCCCAAGGGATAATAACTCAATATTAATTATTCTATTAAGACGACTTGTCTTCTAGGGTTAATATCCAAGGATTTAGGGTTTCTCTTGCTTCCTGGAATATTCTAGTCTTGTCAAAGGTTACAAGTGGAGGTTAATACCTCCCACAACTACCTTAATATCAACACTTCCTCCTAGTTAGGGAGGTACTAAATGCAATGGTCTTGAGAACAAACAGACCATTCAACCGGTAGCATCATCATAGCCACACATGCTATCTCATGATCAAATCATGAGCACCATCATCACTATCCAACTATATAGTCTCCATGGCAATCAGAAGAATGTCATCCAATAGAACACAACTGTGTCTATTCATAGTAGTATACAAATGCTATCCAATGGTACACAACCACCCTCAGTAGCACACTGCTACTAACCAGTGACACACCGTCACTATCAATGGATCACATCCACCACAATAGCATATAACTATTGTCCAAAGACATACAATATCTACAACAATCATATCATTTGATATCAATATGCATAAAAAATATCATGATACAAACTGAGTCATCTGGGCCATTCTTCCACTAACATCTTCCCTCAGAAGGTAAAACATCAACCATAGGTTATCTGGACTATTCTTGCCAAGCATAGAAGAATAATTGTCCCTAACTTCTGAGCCTGGACCATTCACCTGACCGGGCCATTCCTTTGACACTAATCATAGTGCAACCTAGAGAGAATGAGTCTGCCCTAGGGAATTCCTATCCCTGATGGCTAAACCTGGACCATTCACCTAACTAGGCCATTCCTCCGACACTAATCATAGTGCAACTTGGAGAGAGTGATTCTTCCCTAGGGAATGAATGTCCGAACCATTTCCTAAGGAAATGATTGTCCTGCACCAACCTCCAAAATGGACCATTCTTCGAAATTGCTCACAATTGTGAACTTCAAAAGAATGATTGCCCGATGACGCAGATCATTCTACTTGACCACTACTCAGAGTGACTAGCAAGAAGAATGACTGTCCTAGACCATTCCCCCACACTGTCCACAAAGGAAATCAATGTCTATGGTACATCAACAATCTATCGGACCATTTTCATTATGAAAATGATTGTTCGATCTGGACCATTTTTCGAACTAGAAAATGCGCGTCCGTTAGAAATATCGAACCACTTTCCGAACTAGAAAGGAACTTCCCAACTTGGACCATATTCCAATTGGAAAATGACTTTCCATGAATCAATAAGATATATCATTGCTCCCTCCCAACCCGGGGAGCCATCTCTTCCCTTCATCTAAGGGAGTTATCTCCACGAGCCCTATCTTGTCCCTTAAGTACACAAACCTTATCCTGGACAAAGGCTTTGTCAAATATCTACTACCTGCTCGTCTATGGAGATATACTAGAGTTTCACTTATCCTTTATGGAATTTATCATGAATAAAGTAGTATTTGATCTCAATATGTTTCAAATGGTCATGAAACATTGGGTGTTTTGATAGCCTGATACAACTTTGATTGTCACCGTATATTACGGTTGAACCTGGTACCTAATCAAATAATCCAGAAATCAACTTCCTCAGCCATACTACTTCAGTACATGCCTCACATGTTGTGATATATTCTGCTTCTATTGTGCTAAGTGCGATAGACTTTTGTTTCCTGTTGGACCATGATATCATAGCAGAGCCCAAACTGAAACACATCCCTAAAGTACTCCTTCTGTCTTATGCACTCCCTTCCCAATCTAAATCTGTGAATCCATGAAGCTGTATATCACTGGATGAGGTGTATATTAAACCATAGTTTAGCGTCCCATGAATATATCTTAGAACATGCTTTGCATCTATCCAATGCTCATGTATAGGTTCCACCTGGAACTGGCTTAAGTTGCTTACAACAAATCAAATATCTGGTCGAGTATTCACTAGATACATCAACAAACCGATCAATTGTCAATATAGGGATGTGTATACTAGATCAAAATCAGAGTCTCTTACTTTTCTTATATATGTGGTCATAGGAGTGGCCATGGATTTGAAATCCATCATTCCAAATTTCTGAAGAATCTTCACTGCATACTTTCCTTGTCCAAAGAATATTTCATCACGCTTCTGCCATACTTCTAGTCCCAAGTAATAGTGCATGAGACCAAGATATTTCATATCGAACTCATAAGCTAATTCATTTTTACATTGGGTGATGAGAGACTATGCACCTGTCAAGAATAAGTTGTCGACATACAACCATAGAATCACAGGTGCATTGTTCACAACCTTGTAGTAGAGATTTGGATCTACATGACTCTTAGAGAAACCAAGTCTTATTAAGTAACTGTCAATTCTGGCATACCAAGCTCTTGGAGATTGCTTGAGTCCATACATGGTTTTCTTTAATCTGCAAACATGAGTGTATCTAGAATGTACCTCAAAACCTTGAGGTTGTTCAATGTATACTTCTTCTTCAATTGCTCCATTGAGAAAAGTTGTCTTTACATCCATCTGATGTAGACTCCATCCAATGGACGTAGTAAGAGACATAATGACTCTAATAGAAGTATATTTGGCAACATGAACAAAGGTTTCATCATAATATTCTCCCTCCTTATGGGAGAACTCTCTAGCTATGAACCTTGCCTTGTATTTTTCCATGCTTCCATCTACTGCATGTTTGATCTTATAGACCCATTTTGAGGTTACCACTAATTTTTCCTTGGGTCTAGGCATAATCATTTTTCATGATAGACTGGTATTCTTTTGTCATGGCTTCTTTCCACAGTTTCTTCTGAGTTACTTCTTCAAATGTGGTGGGTTCTTCATTTATAAGTTTTGTCATACATGTTGCATAGCTGGAGAATCTTTTGGGATTTTTGCTTTCTCTGAAGGTGCCAGTTAGAGCTTTGAGTCTTTCTGCTTCTTGTAGAGTAGCTTCAAGCCAAGCTAGACATTTTCTAGTTTTGGGTAAAATGACTAATTCAATAGATTCACATGGTTGCATAGGATGATCAAGTTATTCTGGTTCTTCATTTTGACTTTCTAGACATGTGCTTTCTTCTTTAGGCTCTTCATATTCTTCTTCTTCCATGGATTCTTCTATAGATTTATTGAAATCCATGTTCTCATTGAAGCTTACGTCTCTTCTGACTTCAATCTTATGTTGTTCTAGAATATAGATTTTGTAGGATTTGGATGATTCACTATATCCAACAAATATGCCCTTCTTTCTTGAGGGTTCTAGTTTCTTCCTTTTATCATTGGGGATATGAATGTAAACATGCCACCCAAAGATTCTTAAGTGTTCCACATTGGGTTTCTTTCTTGAGAAGGCTTCTTTTGGAGTCATGTCCTTCAATATGCAATGGGGACTTCTGTTCTAAACATATATTGATGTCATGGCTGCTTCTCCCCATAAATACATGAATAAACCTTGATCCTTCATTAGTTCCTTCACAGTTTCCTCAATGGATCTATTCTTCCCTTGTTATACACCATTTTGTTAAGGATTATGAAGAATGATTAGCTCCCTCCTAATCTATGTTGATTTGCAAAAGGAAACAAATTCCTTGGATGTGTATTCTCCTCCACTATCTGTTCTCAAAGTCTTGATTTTCTTGCTTGTGAGGTTTTCTATTTCTGCTTTGAATTCTCGAAACTTGCTGAAAACTTCGTTCTTTGTCTTCAAGAGATATAATCAAGTCTTTCTTGAGTAATCATCTATGAAGGTTACATAATAAAGATAACCTCCTAGATATTTGACTGGCATCGGACCACAAACATCTGAATGTATTAGATCTAGGATTTCCTTAGATCTATTATTGCTACTTGAGAATGACTTCTTAACATTTTTACCAAGAGAACATCCTCTGCAAATTCCTTCATGTGTAAATTGTAGTTCTGGTATTCCTTCAACCATTTTCTCAAGGAAAGGTAATGCTTGATAGTTAAGATGAGCATACCTTATATGCCAAAGTTCACTGGGATTGACTTCATCATGTATAAGAGATTCATCATTACGTTCTAGTAGTCTGTATAATCTTCCTTCACGAGTTCCAATAACTCTAGAATTATCTATAATGGAGTCTCTAGACCAAGATAGTACTTCACCATCTATAAAGGCTATCCTATTTCCTTTGTCTTCTAGGCAAGATATAGATACATGATTCTTTTCTAAACTAGGTACATATAAGACATTATTCAAATGAACATTGTTACCTGATTTCAATTTGATGGAGGCTTGACCAATTCCTTTGACTGGATAGGTGTTCTTGTCTCCAAGTTCTACATTGTAGGATGTCTTCTTTTCATTTAGACTGGACAGACTGACCTGGTCTCCTATCATATGCCTGGAAGCTCCACTGTCAATTATCCGCATGTCATCTTCAAGAGGTCTTGTAAGAGTTGAATAGTGTATATGATCTGTCTTTTCATTCATGATTTATGTTGACTGATAGTTGGTCAAACTTTGACTTTGAATGGTCAAATGTTGACTTGGACTAGTCAACCATTGACTTTGACCCAAAATCTCAATGCTTACATTTTTTCCTTATGAGAGTGCCAATAGGTGCGCTAGACTAAAGCACACTAGAATATCCTCTCCTTGAATAAAGTGTTCCATCATAAGGTGTTGGGCAAGAGGTTTTAGGGTTTGCAGCTGCACCTGCTAGTAACCCTAGCGACAATGCTTTAATAACTGCACCTGCTAGAAACCCTAGCGACAATTTTTCAACGAGATTGATAATCTTATGGTTTAGCTTCCTTCCAGTGATTAGAATGATTGAAGGAGGTGTGAGCTCATACCCCATTAGAAAAATGGGTGTGCTCGTTTAACCATAGACAATATAGCAATATTGTCACCCAACCATAGGCACAAAGGCCACCCCCGAGCACCTTAACCTTCACAGATAGAATAATTCTAGTAGTAGATCAATAACCAACCAAGGCTAGCACACCAAGAAAGAATAAACAAATACCAAGCAGAAAGTCCAAACCAATAACCCAAGACATAATCACTATTGCAGCAGTTGCAGTTCTCCTTCACTCCTACACACTTCTTGTCCTTATGCAACTGTGAGTGAGTGAGTCAGAAATGAGCTCTAGCGCGCTCTATTTATACTGCTCCATGTTAATTGACTGGGCTAACTTCTCTTCCCGGGGGATAATAACTCAGTATTAATTATTCTATCAAGCCAACTTGTATTCTAGGGTTATTATCCAAGGCTTTAGAGTTTTTCTTGCTTACTGAAATATTCTAGTCTTGTCAAAGGTTACAAGTGGAGGTTAATACCTCCCACAATTACCATAATATCAACACACTCAACAAAATGGAGACCATTGCTTCCTAAGGGGGAAGGATTGATCTAGGAGGATCTCAGTGGCCACCCACCTTTTCCAAATGGCTCAAAATAGTTTTTTGGCAAGTTACTGTTTTTAGCAGTTTTTCGGTTCCCAAATTTTCAAGGCCATTTTGAGGGCCCAAATGACATTTTTTCACGACAGGACACCTCAATGATAGATGAAGGATCATATTGAGCCCCCTAAATGAAGCTCCTCGTCAATACCTTTCGAATGATCTATCATGCGCCCTAAATGGATATCGTATGCAAAAGTTATGACCTCAGGAATTTGATGTGCTAACTTACCCCAACAGGGTCAACATGACTTTTGGCACTTTATCTCCTAGGGTTAGGTTTTTGGATATCTAGGGTTTTGGTATTCACGTTTATTGTAAAAATGCTTTCAGAGCCTCATTGTACTCATCTTCTTGCGAATGAGCGTAGCCATCACATTTCTTCATAGAGATACACTGCCACCATTCTAGCAATTTTGTTTTCATTCCGCATTTTACAGTTTTTAGCATATTTCTTATTTAATAGAAGTCAAGTTTTACTGTATCTCTATTATTGTTCACAATGTCTCTGTGTTAATATTATAAATCTTTGGTTTCATTTCGTTCCTCTCATAAATCCAGATCAAATGGGGGCTGAAGGGCCCATAGTGATGTAATAATAGTGGAGACCATTCAATGTACGGTGGACTAGGTCCACTATATTATTAAATAAGGCCCACTATGGTAGTTAGAATTTTTGAATATATGTAATGAAGGCCATCATTAGTAAATAAGGGCTTTGTAGTAGTGCGAACAAAAACTATTGTAAGAAGGCTTACTAGAAGGTTCCACCTATTAGAAGATTCCTTCTTTAGAATGTTATTAGGAGGAAGATAATATTATATAAATAAGTGTAAGAAATGTAATGAAGGATGGTGGAAGATTGTATTTGGAGCTTATCTCAATAGGAGGTTTCTGCCTCGAAGAGGCAAGTGAACAGAAGTGGATTCCATCTATAAAAGGGATCAAATGTAAGGTGTTTCCCTACCTCAAGAGTTTTCATACTAATGGATTTGTCTGCATTGTTTTTGGATATTTTGTATGGGGTTCTATTTTCATATTTGAGGAAATTAACAATTGGTATCAGAGCTCTTTATTGGGAATCATGTGGGGGAATCCTTGGGCAAACAAAAGGGGATTTTTTTTTTCATTTTGCAGGTTCTCAAAGGAACAAAAAAAGAGGTCCGCGACACTTCTATCAATTTGTGTAGAATTCAATGGATAATTTGCCAAAACTAGTTGTAGATTTGAGTTCCTCTCGAGAAAAAAATTGATTAAAAAAAATGATAGTCTCAATTGGAGTTTGGGAGGTCATGATATTGTTGATTTATAATCAACAATTTCAAGGTTTTTTTCATGATGATTGTGAGACTGTAGATCTCATAACTTTTGACAAGGTCCTTAAATTGTTTCCAAATCAATGCCATTACATAGAGGATTTTGAGTGATTTCATTTTCTATATTATATGTGGTGCTTCTAATCTATATGTCGTGAGCTACAACCTATGAACAATTTCGCTCTCAAACCCTCATGGGCATAACGAATGAAGATACGATACTATTCTTAAAATATCTCTGAGATCTTCAAGAGACAATAGCTAAAAATCAGGAGAACTATTTATTGTGACCACATACCCTTGTATTGAGGATGAATATAATCGAGAAATCCCTGCCTAGTATGACTTAGAAAATGATTGTAATGACTTGTTAGGAACCTAACTTTCCTAACCCCTCATATAGGTAGAATAATATATTTTCCATGTAATAAATGTCAATATTAATAAGGCCTAGTAATAAGGAAGAATAAGTCAAATGTAAGAAGACCTAATAGAAGCTTCCGCTTCTAGAAGATATTCCTCGAGATTGTTCTTGTGGTAGATAGATTTAGTATAAATAAGAGTCGAAGGCATGAAAATTTTTGTATTGGGAATTATTGTAATAGAGTGTTGCTATGCTGGAGGTTGCCCCTTCGAAAAGACAAGTAAACATTGTTTTCGATTTATTGATAGGAAACAACCTTCTAACTAGAAGAATTGTGGTGGATTTACTTATTCCATATTAAGAAATTCTTATTAATATTGGTGGCTTCTCTGTAAAAATTAAGATATTAATATTGATGGTGACTCACGATTTGACAATTGAAGCCTCCCAACATCTTGATATGGACATGTAAAAATACACTTAATATTAATATCTCTATTATAGTGACATGTAAAAATACACTTAATATTAATATCTCTATTATAGTGACATGTAAAAATACACTTCACTACTTATTAGTAAAAATAAAAACACTAAAACATATAAAACATCTATAAACTTAGGTCAAACATAAAAAACATAAATATAAAAACATCGGGGCATATTTAAATTCTGGTCGTCGACCTGGGTTGGAACCCCGCTTCTAACACTAAACTCCTTCAGAAGAAAGAAGCATACATGATTTCATTTTCCCATTAACATCAGGTTTAAAACATATCTAATAAGTTTTCAAAATATATGGGCCAGGGCATTTGGTCTAGTGGTATGATTCTCGCTTTGGGTGCGAGAGGTCCCGAGTTCGATTCTCGGAATGCCCCATAATTTTACTAAACGATTCTCGCATTGGGTTCGAGAAGTCCCGAGTTCGATTCTCGGAATGCCCCATTATTTTAATTTTACTAAAACATTCTCGCATTGGGTTCGAGAGGTTCCGAGTTCGATTCTCGGGATGCCCCAATATTCTTAGTTTTCTGGAAAATGAGCATTTCCTAATATGCATTAAGCTTTTTATGTGCCTAAGAAAAACATTAGCAGGACCAGTGAACTCTAGAAGTATAACAGCTCACAGAAGCTTTTAGTAAGAAGATCCTTTGTGTTTCTATTTTATGTGCCTAAGAACCAGTGAACCCTAAAAGTATAACCGCCTATAGAAGCTTTCGGTAAGAAGATCCGTTGTGTTTCTATTTTATGTGCCTAAAAAAACCTTAGCAGGACCAGTGAACCCTAAAAGTATAACAACCCGTAGAAGCTTTTGGTAAGAAGATCCTCTCTGTTTCGGACAAAAGGTTCAATCAGGCACCTCAGACCAACTTGGCCATCTCAAGTCAAAACATTTTAAAGCCTAACTGAAATATAAACTGATTGCAATCTAAATTTCTGTGGCTCTTGGACTCCCTTCATCTCCTCTTTATTTTAATCTGCTTACTGCAGGCTTTACATAAATAGAGAATATATACCATGATTCCATTGCTTCCCGATCTTCTTTGGCGTCCATTATTCAGTCATGTAGCCCTCTATCAACTCCATGAATTAATAAATAAATGAATTTGTAGAGAGATCCGTAATTTTTCTGCAACTAAATAAAACGAAGTTTAGCGCAGCTACGCTGATGATTAATTTTCCCTCGGACTAAGTTTGGCCATCAGTTTAGCATTCGACCACCAACACTAATAAATAAATAAAATAAATATTTTATTAATATTACTTAAAGCTAATTTAATAGCTTAGAACGCACCAGATTTTTTTTCTCTGCTTTTAGTTCATGTCCGCCTCTCCCTCGTCGTGTCTGATACAAATGGTGTATGGTTCGGACGTTTTTGGTTTGCGAAGTACGAGTTGCTTTTTGGAATCCGTTTTTTTTCGCGATGAGTTTCCCCTTCTCTGGGGGTTTTCTCTGGAGTTCGACCGCTATCCCCTGGTGCAGATCGATTCTTCTTATGCTCTTCCTGGTTTTTGATA
>SNQJ01S0011561.1:49748-76463 GCA_010110895.2 Picea sitchensis
CTACATGGATGATAGTGGCTTTAGTAAGATGTAACAGGGTTCAAATGGCTAACAATATGCTATCAGTTGTCATGATTGTGTTACAATTGATCTTGATGAGACACGTGCACACGACAGAGTTCAGAGACAAAGGACAAGATGGGTGGCCTATCCCGAGCTTGTTGACTGGTCAATAACCTTTTAGGAACCAAAAGGTCCTTAGTGGGGAGGTGTGATCCAAAATCGAATCCAGGAGGCTTCCCAGGTCTAGAAAAGGCTCAAAAATGAAAATTCTCAGAATTAGACGAAACCAATTCCATTGCGACCGAATCGTCGCTCCGATTCCAGACATATATTTACTTTCTCAAACGAACGTTGTATGCGAGAGTTATCACACTCTGATCATTTTTTCAAATAGCTAAAAAAAGTCAACAATCAAACTGGTAAAAGTCAATGATGATGTCAACTTGACATCACCATGCTGATGTAAGCATAGTCACATGTGGAAAAATAGAAGTGGGATGACTGAACAATGACAGGGACCAATCTCATGTTGACATGTGGCATTTTTCAGGACAATGAAGAGGTGCCACATGGCCTAGATGTGGGCTGCCACGTGGCACCCTATCACTGGATGGCAGTGTAAATATTTTATGGAGCTCATGGGTCTCGACCCCATGACCTGGTAGAGGAGCTAATGATTTGGGAGAAGTCCAATGGCCAACACGCCAACACTTTGTTTTTGTTTGAAAAACCCACTTTAATTTAAATAAAGTGTTGTATTACAAGTTGGAGCGGAAAAGGGGTTGGGGATAACCCCTAGCCCGTGGTTTTATTGACTATGTGACCACACTGCAAAGGGACGTGGGGGCCACGAGATAAGGCCCAACCAATAGCGTAACCACAGGTGGTAACCAAGGATTAATCCTTGGGAGCTTATCATGTGGGCGCATGGGTCTAGATCCTGGCCATATGGGCCATACATGTAACCTATAACAGATTTGGAGGGTGACAGATTCGGGGGGCCAACGCGTTAAGGATAAGTGCTTGGTCACATGGCATGTTTCTTGTGACCAAGAGCCCTACAAAAAGGGGTTGTTCCCTGTTTATGCACTATTTTGGGTTTAGAAACTTTATTATAATGATTTTTATGATTTATTGGCTTGTAATTAGAGATTTTTGCCCATTTTGGGGGGATATTGGGCTCTTTTTGAGCCCATATTTTGGGAGGATGTTGGGGAAAGATAACCAACTTCAGATATATATAAACTAGGCCTATTTGAGGCCATGGGAGGGTAGTCAGAGTAGATTTATGCCGAAGCAAAGCCAAGAAAAGCTATTTTTATGCAGGGAAGTTGTTGAGGAGGAGACCTTTGTGGGCCATTTCTGGGAGCTACACTCAGTATTTTTCAATGTCGTTAGTTGTTTTGGATTTATGAGGTCGAGCAGAACACAATGAGACTAGTCTGAGATCCATTTGATGTACTTTTTTTGTACTTTGCAAGCATTGAAGAATTAATAAAGAAGCCTCCCCCACTGAGACAAAGGCCTAGAGACGTAGGCAACCTTGCCCAACTCCGTTATCACTTCTCTTATCATGGTTTGTTGTTCTTCATGCTTATGTTCAAATATGTATATATTTTTATGGCTGTTATGTTTCTTCATTAAATTCATCCTCTTTGGTTCAACTTCATAAATGGTTAATTAACACATGCAATTAATAACTCAACCACAGTCATTAAAAGATATTTTTCGGATCACATGATTACTAGAAGAACAAGAGGACAAGTCGAAGCAATTGAGGGCCAGATACCTAGCTGTCAAAGTTTAAAGAACACAAGAATACTTAGAGAACTTATCCATACAGGAGAGTAGAGAACCTACTCCAGAAACAGATTGAGAATAATTATTACCCTCAAACTCTATGAAAGATCCTTAACAGTTCAAAGTTCCTATGCTAAGAGGAGATAAGAATAATGGTAAGAGGAATCGAAAGACGCAGATTATAGGAAATAAATCTATAAAACTCAGTAAGAAGAAAGAAAAGCTATAAAAATTGCAAGAGGTTCCAAAGAGGACTTCGCAGATAAACCTCTATTCCACACTGTGCTCACGGTGGATGAAATTGACCTTATCATTATTGCTGTATCAGATACCTCAAAGGACATATTGCAACAAAGTGAAGAAAAACATGAGATAATGTTTGACAGGATCAAGGCATATCTCAAAGGGGTAAAAGAGGCTCTCTATTCGAGCCGTGTAGTTCCTATTGCATCGTTGTCAGTAGGGGACATATAAGTAGGAGATGATCCTTCCCAACTACGCAGACTAGCAGAATCGACAGAGGCTTGACTTCATCGTGTCTAGGAGGAAAAAGAATTAGCCACATCGGCCCTAAAGCAAGCAAAAGAAGAAGCCCTAGAACAACACCAAATTGCACAACAAGAAAAAGATGACCTCCAGGCAAAATTTGTAGAGGATAGAGCACAGATCCAGAAGGAGAAAGAAAAATTGCTTGTAGATCATATGGGAGTTAAAGAAGAAGTCACCAGAGAAATTCACTCTGCGACAGGTCTAACACAGATGGAAGAAGAAACAATGGAGAGCCAAGTAGGGAAGCTTGCTGAAGCCATTCAACATCTCCAAGCATGAATAGCAGAACTGGAAATACAAGTCGTGCCAAGCACTTCGTAGGAAGTGCGATATCAGAGAGAGGAAACTGCCAGGAGCACAGTCGAAAGAATCAAGGCATTGGCCTTGGAATGCAAGCAAATCAACAGTCAAAGTGCGCAGACCTATGAGTGCCTTGAAGAGAACCCATAACTAAGGACATTGGAGTCACAACTCCAGGAGGAGACACAACAGGAAACAACAATGCAAGCATAGTTAAAGCTACTATCATCGGTCGAGAGGATGAAAAGGTCACAGGAACATCGCACGGTTCAACAACAGGTCCATGCCATCTAGAGTAAAGTCATGGAAGTGACCTAGAGGCTCCAGCCAGTGCAGGATGAAGCTTGCACACTTTTTGAGGAGATTGAAGGACAAGGTGCACAACTAGAACAAGTAGTCACCATGGTAGAACAACACTTGAAATGATCCGTGACTGAGAAAGTTATTCAAGAGTTCACTGAGCAGGAGGCTCTGTAAAAGAAGCAGGTCGAGGCAGCTCGAGCCAAGATCGAGGCCTTCGAGGCAGAGTTACCAAGATCAAAGTGACTCGGGATGAGTCATAGGTGAGTGTTGGGGGCATGTTGGCTCTTAACCAGGTTTTGTGGAAACGTTGGTCATGTTTGACTAATTTTGGGACTTCGACAGGTTGGTGGAAGACGAAGCGCTAGGAGAAGCGGAGATCGCGGGATCTCACCCCCTTTTGTGGGATTTTTAGGATTAGGGTTTATGTAATGGGTATGGGATGTTGACCCATGGGTTTACCCATGTTTAGGCCCCATTTACAATGTATAAATAGATATTTAGGCGATGTAAGAAAGTAGTAGTAGTAGATGTTTGTGGCTTAGTGCGGAGCTAGAGGCTTTGTGCATACTATGTGTTAAGACTTGCCGAGCTGAGTGCAAGTGATTGTAAGAAGCTTGTGTGCAGACTATGTAAGAAGGCTTTGTGTTGTGACCTAACTTGGGGAAGGAGGATCTGGCGAGGTGCGCGCAGATCTCCTGTACTATGAGGAGTTGGTTTTGATGCTCTGTGCATGTAAGGATATTTACAGAAGATAATAAATAAGATGAAGAGTTGGTGGATGTAGCCCCACGCTGGGGATGAACCTCGCATATCCTGTGTTATGGTTTCTTTGTGTGATTGATGTGATTTATGCTTAGTTCTGTCATTTTTATGTATGTTAGATGCATATGATATAGTATCTTAGTGCTTAGTAATGTGAATGAATGCTAGATCTTCTCTATTTCTATGTGCTAAATGCCTGGATGTGTTTACCTGCGATGTTCTGTAATTAGGGTTTTACCTGCGATGTGAATAAGGGTTAAATGCTAAGTGATTTGTCAAGTATTGTAATCACATATCCATGTCCCATCTAGTTTGTAGACACTTGAGTCCTACAACCCCCCTTGCCTCTACCTCGAGTGAGACTTCATCTTCTTCGCAGGTGTTACCAAAAGGGTCGGTAGTTAGGGTTTTGTTGGTGCACTATTGAAGTGTTGAACCCTAGTTCTACCCCTATGCCAACACATGTTTAATGCACTCCATAGTTACTGTTAAGACCAATTCTCGCTTCCAAAAATTTCCATCCTCTTTCTCTTTTCCCTCTGCTTTCGCTTTCGTTACTTACTCGTTTTTCAGAAAATGTCTAGGTGCTGGATTTGGAGGATTCACGTCTTCAGATTTCCATTGTTACTTTTATATCACGAGCCCGACCGATCGCTTCCCTTTTTCATATTGAACAAACTTTTTGAATCGCGGGTTCCTGCATAGGCGGGTTCAACATTGCGTTTCCATTGTTTTGCCGTCTGCAAATAGCACCTGTACTTCCGCGATTTACAAATTAGCAAACAAATTCCCCTTCATCTCATATGCTTTCACTTTCTGTTTACTTGTCCCTTTTTCTGAATGTCTCATTCTTTTATATACAGAACCCAAAGTTCAACAATATACAAATTTCCCTCTCAACATTGTGCTTCCGTTGTTCCCCTACACACAAACAACTCCCAAAATTCCACAACATACAAATTGATGACTATTATATGTCACTAAGATGCAATATGACCATCAACCCCTCACGTCTCCTGGGTATATCTTCTGCCCTTTTTTTTTGTAACCCGCCCAATCACTTTCCATACTTGGTCATTTCTTGGAATCTGTTTCGTGGGTTGGCGGGTGGACAAAATGTATAATGCTTGGTCACAATTCTCCATCACTGCTACCTTCGTACTTATTTCCAGATATGAAATAATTAATCTTTAATGCTAGTAGTTCATCCTGCGGGAACCGTTAAGATTGTAATTAATGTCGGGAAGGCCGAAGAAGATTTGTCATTACTACGAATTAAACCAAGATTTGCGGAGAAGACTGTTATCCTTTCCAAGTATTCATTTCAAACATGATGCAATCTATTTCATGCTTCGATGGGTTGGTGCCTTTAAGAAATATCTAATTCTTAATCTCTATTCGCCGTCATCGCCACCTTCACACTTTTTTCTAAATATGCAATTAGTCATCTTTAATGGTAACAACTCATTCCGCATGAACTTTGGAGATTGTCATTGATCAGTGAAAGTCTCGAGGAGATATTCCATTGATACGCATTAAACCATAATTTGCAGAGGGTTATATTATCCCTCCCCAATTTTCATTTCAAACATCGTCTAGAGCAACCAAAAATTCTCGTTAACTTATGGAAGTAGTTCCGTCTAGATACAATAAACACATTTGGGCATAATGGCCAGAGGTTCCACTATTCCAGGGCATACTCTTACTACTCATCTCTCTCCTCCCAAGAGAAAAAAAGGAGATGGTCCCTTGGTACACCGAGAGATATATTTCAAGCCAAATAATTCCAAGGCAACCCTGCCTTCTTAGAGAACTTGCCCAGTTGCATTGATGGCTAGCGCAGAGGTTGATGTCATGGATTCTGAGCCGGAAGAAGATGATCTGATGGGCAATGATACGACAATGGATGATGGCAATGCAAAGACTGTTCCCACTCCTGTGCCCAAATTGAAATCAACCATAATGGGCGGAACTTCCCGGATCGGTGATGGCGGTATTGACAGCACCAAAAGGAGTTTCAGAAAAGAAACCGACACTGAACGTAATAGCCGCTTTGAAGATCAAAAGTAGGAATTCCAGAGGTCCAAATTAGTCTGTTCTAGGTGGAAGAATTTGACTGTAAAGAAATGATATGTTGATGCTCCCAGAGATATATTTCAAGCCAAAACAATATTCACTTGTGGGACTACTATCCCGTTCTCTGTATATACAATTAACATCTTTGGGAATGAGGACCTGATCTCTCACTAGTGCAAGGCATATTTCTACTAGTCATATCCTTCCACCCAAAATGGACTAATTTGAGCCTTTGAAATTGCACATGCAACCTGTGTTCCTAAAGTTTTTTCGACTGTGCAGAGGCGATTTCTAGTTGTGTCCTAAATTTTAGTTAAGGGCTATTCCATTTTCCCAGCAACGTTTTTCATCTTCTTCCTCACGTGAATCTTTTGAAAACTATCAATTTTACCACAGGATGATTCATCGAGGAGAAAAATGCAAGGATCGTGCATACTGCAGATCCCATGCCTATGTTTGTGGTAGATACATTCAATGTTTTGGACCGAATAAATGGGTCCAATTTCTAAGGATAGATGTACAATACTCGGTGCTTTTATTTATTTTTAAATGGATTTGCTATTAATTTTTTTTGCCTTGGAGTCTTCGTTGTTGCTTCTTTTCTGGATTTAATGCCTGTTCTCATTGACATGGTCCGGTGGTCTTGTAGTTCTTCGATATTGTATTTACTTACGTAATTTTTTCTAAGATGGAACATCTAACAATTATATGACAATGTACTGTGTCAATCCACCAAGATTTTATGCAAACAAAAAAATGATTACACATAGTTTCAAACCAATGTTCAATTTTTTTCGCAATGCAGATAAAACATAGCAATACCAAAGTACAATGTTGCAGAAAAATCGTCATTCTTGTTTCTAGACATGCAATTATTAAGTTTTAATGCTAACAACCCATAATGAAAGAAGTTTAATACTTAAGTTAATATGTTACAGTCATGGAAGAATGTATCAAGAACACACTTACACCCACACGTTCCAATAAAATCTAATCTTCAACAAAGCATTTGAGGACAATTAGTAGAAAATGAAGTTTAATACTTAAGTTAATATGTTAGAGTCATGGAAGAATGTATCAAGAACATACTTACACCCACACGTTGCAATGAAATCTAATCTTCAACAAAGCATTTGTTGACAATTAGTAGAAAATGATGGTTTTGCAACAATGGGGATTGTTTGAAACCAATTTGCGCTTACGAAAACTGCCCTTTGCCTTTCTATTTTCCCACTCTTTTATCCCCTATAGTTTCTCTTCCTAGTTACTTAATCGTTTTTTTTCAAAAATGCCTTGCTACGTGGGTTGGCAGATTCACACGTTTCGACCGAGCGCTTCCCCTTTCTCTAAATTGGCCCTCTATTGTTCTGTGTCCTACAAGTAGTACCCAAAGTTCCATGATATACAAATTGATACGAGGACTTGCACGCTAGCTGGCTCAACATTGCACTTCTATTTTTCTGTGAGCAACAAACAACATTCGAAGCTCTGCGATATACAAATTGACACATGGGCTCTAGGGCTGGTGGGCTCAAGATTGCCATTGTTTACGGATGGAAAAGTGCTAAAACGAGCCACATACTACATTTGCATCACATAAGTTATATTAAAGGGAAAATCATTTCCTCTGTAGTTCTGTGTCCTACAAACAACACCCAAAGTTTCGCACTATACAAATTGACAGTCAGACTTGCGGGCTGGCTGGCTAAAAAATTGACTCGGAGTCCCGCGATATACAAATTGACAGATGAAGCATACAACCAAGAACCAAGTAAACTCGTGGATTGTATTCCAAGTCATTGTTTTCTATGCCCGCCACCTTCGCACTTCTTTCCAAGTATATATCTTGGCAGGAAAATGGGATATCTGTTTCATATGTGATTTGACTAAAAAAACGTTAATTATGTGAAACATGATAATTTTTATTTTCATATTATTTATTTAATGTTTCTATCGAACTTTGAATAACTTGTTTAATTATTTATACAATTAATTTTAATTTTCATAGTATATTAAAAAAAAAAAAATTGTATGTATTTATTTTAATTTTAATTATTCATATAAAATGTGTATGGTTGAGGGAAAAATTTACTTAATTAGTTAGTTGTGTACAATGAAAATAAGTTTGGGTTCAATGAAGCTTAAGATAGATAGGATAAAAGGTATTATAAACTTAGCCAAATATCCGTTTCTCTTTTCCCTGAACTTTATCTTTCTCGTCACTTATTCATTTTTTTGAAAATGTTTGGCTGCGTGCATGGGAGGACTTGCAGGTTTACGTTTGCACTTGTGCTCTCATATCGCGATACCAACCGACCACTTCCCCATTCCATACCCAGACACTTCTTCGACTGTAGATTCCCAGTAGGAGGGCTCTAGATTGGACTTCTATTGTTCCATGACCTGCAAACAATACCATCACTTCCGCAATATAAAAATTTACAGTCGGACTCAGATCATACCATCTTCCGTATTACGGTCTACCTATCATGCCCTCTTCAGTGGTACACATTTTCCATTGAAAACTTCCTAGAAATACAATTTAACCATCGGGTCCTCACGTCTTCTGTGGAACTATTGTCACCCCATTTTGAAGCTCGTCTGTCCGCTTTCCATACTTCGCCATTTTTTCGAATTTCTTTCGCGGATCGTTGATTTGGTGGGTTCAAGAAATATTCAGTTCCTAGTCACTGTTTGTTGTGCCTGCGCCCTTTTGCAATTAGAAATTAGAAATTACATATAAGATCTTATTTCTAGGCATGCAATTATAAAGCGTTAATTTCAAACATCATGGAATGTCATTTGCGCATCGTCGGGTTGGTCCGTTCATGAAAAATTCAATCCTTTCTTCCAAGAACGAGTCCGCTCAACCGTTTCCCTATTCCATACTTAGCCACTTTCCCGGAATTCCACAAATATACAAACCGACTGTTGAACTACCCCATCATGCTCTCTTTCGTTTTACACATTTTACAGTAAAAAATTTCAATACATAAAATTTGACCGTGGAACACTCGCCTCTCCTGAGTATCCCCATAACCCTATTTTGAATCTTGTCCAACTTCTTTTCAGACCTTTCAATTTGTTCCTTTCTCTCCCCCGTCTCCGTGACCTTCCCACTTGTCTATAATAAAAGAAAAAAAAGTGTTTTTATATCTATCTATCTATCTATATATACATATACACATCTTGTTTCTAAATATGCAATTACTGACATTTAATTCTAACAACTCATCATGCAGGAACCATATAGATTTTCATTTATGGGTGAAAGGCTTGAGGAGATCTCCTATTAATACACATTAAACCAAGATTTGCAGGGGGTTATATTATCCCTTCTGAGTGTTGATTTCAAAATCATGAAATGTCATTCGCATGTCGTCGCCTTGGCACGTTCACGAAACCTCCAATCCGTAATTGCTCTTCTCCGTACCCACCACCTTCACATTTCTAAATATGCAATAAGTAAGATTTACTACTAACATTTCATCATGCACCACCCATACATATTGTCATTAATCAATGAAAGGCTCGAGGATCTTTCCCATTCATAAGCATTTAACCAATATTTAGCGAAGAGTTACATTATCGGCTCTAAGTGTTCATTTCAACCATTGTCTGGAGAAAACCAACGTTCTCATAAACCTATGGAATCAACTCGACATCAGTTTTGTGGAGATACAGTGAACATCTTCGGGCCCGAGGACCCAAAATTTTAGTGATCCAGGGCATATTCTTATTACTCAACCTATACCATAGAGAACCGAGTAATTTGGACCTCTGGGATTGCTCGTGTAGGCTGTGTCCTTGAGGTTTTTGACTGTAAGGACCTGGTCTCTTGGTGCGTCGATAAATTTATTTCAGAAAAAATAATTATTCCACTGCGGGACCACTCTTCTGTTTCTTTGTCACCTCAGGTCTTTTGCCAGATGTTAAGATTGTCGGAGCCAACATTGACGTTCAAAGGAGAAGATTGCAAACAATTCCTAGAAAATCATAATAATGGGTTGGACCTCTTACCCCATTTATTGGAAGACCCGATTCTAGTTACTGAAGATATCACAAGCTTCCAAGTTAGTTCATTTATAAATTTGTTCCGTGAAATTGCCTGGGTGTTTACAAGAATAACGGGGCAGGAGTCCACAACAAATGTTTCCTTAATGTATATTTATATTTTGTATTTCACAGTCAACGAACAAGCCATTTTTGATTGGGGCAAGTTAATTTTCCATGAAATCTGTTCCCAATTGTCAAGATTCAAAAGGGAAAAGAAATTTTATATGTTGTCCTACTTAGTTTTTGCAATAACACGTTGCTGTCAGTTTCTAGAACTGTCTCTATCCAAGAATGTCAATTGGGAATTCGACCCAGTAACATTCTGGTACCAGGCCTTGTGGAAGCACAAGGCTTCCCACTGTTTTTATGAGGTTTTTGATGGCTTCTTGTCTGTTTTCAAAGTTTTGTTGTTAGGAGAATATGCTCCCCACATATATGAACATGCAACCAGTTTTTTGGACAGGAAGGGAGCACTTGAACATTTGGATAATTACACTGTGATAAGAATTTTTGGCTCCAAAGAAAAACCTGCTCTCCTTCCATGTCACATTACAGACATAATGTTTGTTGTAGAATTAGCACGACAATACAACTACTGGTTGCATCTTTTGCAAAAGAAGAGAAAAAAATAGTTCATTCCTCTGCCTTGGAAAGTCAGGGAGTTCATGTTGAAAAACATCAACAAAATTGACGAATTCACAGTGCATTCTAGAAAATTCAACCTGATATATTCTAAAAGAATAAGAGGGTTCGACCCCGATAATATTTTTCGACAACATTTACAAACACTTGGCATCAACGAATGTTTTTTCAAAAAACACCTGTCTGAAAACAGAGACACTGGCGGAAACACTCCTGCTTCTGGTGCCAATGACCTAGACACACTTCAAAGAAACACTAAATTGTATAGGAAATAGGGGAAAGGCCCTGGTGACAAGAGTGTTCAATCGACAAATAACACTCCAAAAAGTAAGACATGTTGGTTGTGGAGCCTGATTATCTTCCTGATTCAGAGGTCCTTGCTTTCAGCCGTGTTTCTACCCCATGAAGTATTTACACCCCATAAGTATGTACACTCTTCCACGCGGGGGAGTGAAGAGGGGGGGTACCCCGTTTGCGGGGTCCGAGGGAGGCTATACCCCCGGCTGGGGGGTCTGGGGGCAAGCGGGCCCCCAACAAGGGTTTAGGGGCGAAGCCCCCGATGCAAAAATTGCCTTGTAAAAGTATATTGTAATTTCATTGTAAATCTGTACCATTCATTATAAGGTCACAGATCTAACGATAGAGATTATGTTAGGGTTTTTTTCCCTAGAAGGCAACCCTCTTTTATGAGGGAAATGTATTGCGACTATGGATGATGGTGAATATTGTATTCTGAGAGAGGAGACTGTGAGAGAAATAAGAGGAAGTTACATTGGGTTTTGTTGTAGGTTGTATCTCTTCATTTGCTGGATAATAATAAAGGAAGGACATGACAATTTCTCTGGTGGAAGTAGCCCACACTGGGTGAACCACGTAAATCTGTGTCTCTCTTGTATTGTATGTCTTCTGTGTTTTGTTTCTACATTTGTTTTATTTTATTGCTCTGCGATCTTGTTTTTCTAACACAACATCCCAAAGCATTGCTCCAATGGACCACCACAACAACAAATAAAATCATAGTTGTTCAAATAGAGGAGGATATAACGACTCTCCTCACTCTAAAATTAATAGTTCTCACAAGTTTCCAGTAGACAAGAAGATAAAAAAAAATGTGGGACAGGCAGAAGAGCCAGAAATTCAGAGTGAGAACATGGAACTTGACACTAATATGGATAGCATGCTCCGTTACCTTGATTATCCCGGAGATGCCATCCAACATAGTCATCCAATGGACATATCCAATACCGAAAATTTTGACGAAGATGAATCCTTTGTGTTCTAGAGCACTGTTTTTGACAACTAGTCCAAAAAAATGATAATTGAGAAAAAATATGTAAAACATACGAAAGGAAAATCTCGTTAAGAGGTTGACCTTACGAACATGTGGCCATCCCAAATCTGTCAAATTCACAATGCAAGTGAAGATTCACTTCATGATTCCATTGGAGGCATCAAGGTCAAGAATGCTAGACTGAAGGACCAGGTCAAGGAATTGGAAGAGGCTTTGATTCCTATGCCATTTCTTTTCAATCCTTTGGCAATATCCATGCTTTCCACCCTTGCAACCAACTTAAAAGGATCCTCCAGCCTCCTCGCATCCTGTAGAGGATATGTGGAGAATAATATCAAGAAAAGAATGGAACTGGTTACTGAGGTGTGGAAAACATCACAAACCATCACTTCTCTGACATCCCCAAAAATAAAGAAAATAAAAATATTTTTAGAATTTAAATTGCTGGAAATTTATTTTAGTTTTTAGTAAATTCGAAATTGGAAAATTTTTGCCATTTATGGAAATTTTGAATTTCAAATTTTATAATTGTAATAGATGATTTTGACTGTTGGGCAGAGATCTGATTTGTCCCAACTAGCTATTTGACTATGACACTTGTATGAAAAACATAATATTTTATATTGATTACAGGGGGCAAAGGGGACAATCATGTTAAATTTAGCTAACCATGACTCCATGAGAGGGGAACATGTTGGAACTACCTCTAGGCTGATTTTAACAAGTGGCAAATCAGTGAAATGGCCATTGGCAACCCCTAAAAATCAGGGATTTAGAAAGCTGCGAAAATTCCCAAAAGAGGGAAAAAAGACCTAGGCAAATTGATAAATAAGCATATGTGAGGAGGCAAGATGTTGCCAAGTATGCTGGAAAGGAAAATTGTTGATTTTTTTTCCCTTACTGTTATGAACACTGAATGGGTGTAAGGCGAGGGGGTGACTACCGGTTTGAAGGACATTGTGGAGGAGGGATTTCCAAGTTTTCCCTCATGGACTCATGGTCAGGATAGGGGGTGAACCGTGCAAGTGATCTTGGCTGCTCGGTTCTATGGTTGGGAGGAACGTGGCTGTTCCCTTTGTTTTTCCGCGATTTTATTTCAGAGATGATACTCTAACCCCTATCTATATGAATGCTTTTATATCTGTTGTGCTGTACATGTTAAAAAAACTGTATTGAAGTGGTTCCTAGCATCTGTTTTAATGATCATATAATTGCTGTGTTATTTACTGTACCTGAATTTCAATATCTTTGTCTCTATGAGGTGAATTGGTTGCGGATATAATGAAATCCTTAAGGTTAGTGTGCATTCATAAACCTAGACAAAGGTCGTTCGATGACTACAGTCTACAACTATCTTCTCAATTAAATCTGTTGAACAAAAGAAAACTGAATTGCTTGCATAGTGTAATTGTATCCAAGTGTACCAATTTCTATGGAAAAATTATATTTCCTGTAGATGACTATAGTATACAGTGACCCTCCACTAGTAAGTATACAAGTTCAAACTCTAAACAAATATACCCTGCAACACTGAGAATTATATTCAATATGCATTTAGATCTGTATAGGTATAGTATGAACAAAGATACATTATATAATGGGTAATCTTTATAAACGATACAATGATGCTGTAGTAAACCGACCATAATAGAGTCGGGTAATATATATATATATATATAAACATAATCGTAGGAAAGTAATTCAACAAACTCCATAGACCCGAGTACAAAAAATTTGGAGTTTAGGTACTTTAGTATGGTTTTAATAGTTTCGTCATAGGAACAAAACTGTCTTAATTCTGGTGAGGAGATCGATAAAATGCTTGATTAATGGCTGAAATAGGAACCTAAGTTAAATATTAATTGCATAGCGTAGCTGCAGTGCAGTATGTTAATTCAGGACAAGACATGATATATGATATGAACGAGTAAAGTAAAACATATGAGAGAAAAACAGTTACGAATGGGGAAAACGAGGCTCAGGCTAAACTCATACCATTACCTTTTTTTATATTAGAATAAGTGTCTGAACTTAAACAAAAACTTGGAAGGCTTGAATACAATTGCACAGTACCAGTGTGAACGAACCCCCTTAAACACAACATTACTGTGCTATCCGTAGGTTTAATACCGTGCATAATTAAATCATATCGGGATGAAGGTGTAATTATTAATAATATGAATTCTGGGAAATTAATTAGAACAATTCAAGAAACGAATTCAACTCTGTTTTTGACAAACCAATCTTTCGGAAATATAGAGGAGGATGTTAAACACAAAAATGTGAGTTCCAAATCTGGTTACTTCAATGATATCCACAACAAATAAACCCAATACATAAGGTTCTTAAATATTTAAGGAAACGACTGTCTAGATATCACAAATCCAAATAGGCGCAAGCTTGGTGTACTTTCTAAGTACCAGTCATTAATACAAATTAGGGCGTACCCTTAAAAAAAACTAATACAGCACTGGGAAACGAAAGATCGTCAAAGTATTAAGAACGAGACGTAGCTTTGATCATCAGTGCATGTAACCCGTAATAACTTAAACAAAGGGGCTTTGTAGTTGGAACCCGAGTACCTCTTGAAAGAGTCAAGAGGGCGTTTCCCCTGCCACGACGTGATCACACTTTGCACGAAATAAGGTGAAACATTAAAAAATTATCCAACAACAATAACACAATCATATTTAAGAATAAAACCTAATGAGAAAGGAGTCAATGATGAACTTAACTGTAATAGAGGATTTTATACCGTTCACCATTGCGCCAAACCATGTGCCTCCTAGACCGAAAAGGGAAGAGGAGTTCGTGCCTCCCTGATGGGTACCCTCTCATATCAAAGGGGCCCATCATTAGTGACGAATACTAATATTTAACCCAAAGAAATCATAAACAGGGATAGCATGCGTATAATGAGCGTAAAGCAATAGTAAATATCAATCCATTGTAACAGTCTAAATATAAACAGAAAGGATTAAACCACCTCTAGACATTAGAACGACACCTATAATCGGTACAATAATACCAATGAACTTAAGGTTTAAACACATAAATTTTTCAATATCAACACTATACCGAGAGGTCTATTACACATAGGAAAAGACGGTGATAAACTCTGTCAACTAGGAATTAACCGACGGAGGAAGCCAAACCCAATACGAAAGTTTAGTTAAGAAAATAAATAAAATAGAATATTTTGGATGCACGATTACAATAGACATCGTGATAAGACCTTCCACAAGAGGAAGATGACTCGGTCTCGACAGGAAAGCCAGTACAGAGAGGGGGTAAACTGTGAAAAACCTAAACCCTGCTAGAGCACCACCGATTCCCCCTTTTTCTATAGTAACATCGATATAAAACAAGAACGCTACCAAGGTATCTGACCGTGAACGGGAGTTTACAGAAACTACTCGATGAGACAGAAATGCCTGAATGCAAAATGACAGGAACATCCAAGTCGACTTACCTCACACAGGGTTGTCCGTTGGGGAGTTTTCTTCCAAGAACTCTTCCACCTAGAACAAGGTCTGATTTCACAGAAGCATGACCACGATGCTAAGATGAAAAAACTAAAACAGGGTTTAGTCTGGAGCGTTCCATTTTTCCTTCACCAAGCCAAGACCAGAATGAAGTGAAAGCTATGGGATACCCTTTCGTATGAAGTAATGGAGGATGGGTTGGAATTGTACCAGGCCACATGAACAAATGGTGAGTGTTGACATTTCATTGGGGCACACCGGTCGAACTCTGAAACAATTAGACTTATCTCAAAGTGCCTTAAATGTTGCAGACAGGCCTTTAAGACGGGAGGGCTCCGACCTGTATTGGTTGCTTAGAAAATTAATGGCGAGGAACCTGGATGACCTACTTAGGGTTATTTATTTTATCACCTTGTTACACAGGTTATACATTGAATCCCAACTACCTTTACATTAACCATAACCTACCCAAGTTTAGCCTCTGCGCATTGAATTTCATTTGTATAGATTAGTGTTCAAATTTATACCCAAAGGGTCTGTTTAAAGTATTCCGAATGGTGTTAATCCTCTTCTTGTAGACCTTGTAATAATATTTATACAAGGGTGATTGTCATAAGGCCTCACATCTATGACCATTTATTTTATAGAATAGTGGTTCTAAGTAGTTATACCCTATAACATAAAGTGGTTTTTGGAAACGAAAAATGATGGGTAATAAAAAGTTGCAATGAAAACAAGGTATCTGTAGTCGGGGTTGAACTCTATTGATTTCAGTTGTTCTGTTACGTCTGAGGTGTCCAATAATGGTGGGAAATAAGGGCCAAGAAGATCCACATTGAACACTGGGTATAGGCCAAGGAAAGGAGGAATGAGCTCAAAAGAATTATACCCCATGGCCTTGGTGATGGTGTATGAACCATAACGGAGTGGTTGAAGCATACGATGGGTTCCTGTAAGGCGTTCTTTATGCAACTGCAACCAAACTTTGTCACCCACCTGAGACTTATGTGGCACCCGATGTTGATCATGGAACTGCTTGTACTTGTCATTGGAATTTTGTAGGATATACTGAACATGTTGGTGGATGTTCTGTATCAACTCAATGAACCGGGTGGCTTTGTTAGCTTCAGTAGGAGCAGGATACGTGTCGGTTGAGGTGACCACAAGGGGAAGTGAAACATCTATGGGACCCAATGGATGGAATCCCAAACCCACTTGAAAGGGGTTATGGATGGTTGAGCTATGCAGGGCTCGACTGTAGCTGTGTTGGACATAGGAAAGGCTCCCATCCCATGTGTGAGGGTGATTGAATTATACATGCAAAGGATGTGCACAATCATTTTATTTACGACCTCGATTTGGCCATCTGTCTGGGGGTGGAAGGCCCTGGATTTGGTGATCTTGGTGTCCAGCAGTGACGAGACGCTTGACCAGAGTGTGATGAGAAATTGAATGTCCTGATATGAGACAATGGTTTTTGGATTCCAAAATGTACCCAGACTCATTCAAAGAAGATCTTGGTAGTGGCCTCGACTGTGATGTTCTTCTTGCAGACAACCATAATCTCCATCTTAGAAAAGCGATCAACAACCACAAAAACACAGTCATTTCCCTGGTTGGTGGATGTGAGGCTCGACATGTAGTCCATTAAGATGGATTCCCATGGCCTATCACAAGTAGGAAGAGGGGTGTACAAACCATGTTTCTTAGTGGTTAGTTTTGCAATAGCGCAGGCAGTGCAGGACCTGATATACTTGTTGACCTCCTGTCGAAGTTTCGGCTAGTATAAATGTTTCTGTAGCATCGCCACTGTTGTTTTGACCCCGAAGTGTCCTTCTACGTGACTATAGTGGGATTCCTAGATCATCTGCACTCGCTCACTTGATGGAACACAAATATGGCCCATACGACACAACAACCCATCCTGAAGATGGAAATTATCGGCAGTTGTGTTTGCACCCAACATTTGGTAGGTGGTGGTGAAGTCCAGGTTTGTCTCATAGAGTTGGGGCCATCCAGAGGTCTCATGGCTACAGGACTCTAGCATAGTGGTGTGTGTCGCGACTGGCAGTCTGTTGAGGCAATCAATGATGCGATTGGTGCTTCTTGTTTTATACTTGATGTTGAGGTGGAATTGCTACAAGTATGTGGACCACTTTTGATGACAATCATTTTGCAATTTTCCTTGTGTCTGCATGAACTACAATGGCTTATGATCAGTGTGAATGATTGTTTCCTTCACAAGAATGTAATTTCTCCACTGGTGGAAGTCATGCACAATGGAGTACATTTCTTTGTCGTAAGTAGGGTACTTATGAAAAACATCCGATAATGTCTCACTATGATAGGCCATGGGGTGGTCGTGCTGAGTGAAAATGATGCCCACTACATAGTCTGAAGCATTTGTCTCGATCTCAAAGGGTTGTTGCAGGTCTGGTAGTGAAAGTACTAGGGCTGAGCACAAGCGCTACCTCAAATGGTTGAACTCTTGTTGTTGGGGCTGACCCCACACAAATTTATCCTTACCACCACCCCTGGTTATTTGACTGAGGGCCCATGCAATATTGGAGAATCCCAACACGAACCTGCTGTAGAATTTGGCAAGGCCCAAGAAGATCTAAAGCTCAGTGAGTGTGGTTGGGGCTGGCCAGTCACGAATGACTTGGATCTTGGCTAGATCCACATGTACACCATGTTGATCAATTATGTAGCCCAGGTAATGGACCCTATCCATGTTGAAGGATAATTTTTCCAAGTTCGCATATATCTTGTGTTCAGCCGAAGGAGAACCTGTTGAATATGCTACAAGTGTTCGACCCAAGTCTTTATTTAAATTAGAATGTCATCCAGATACACCACTACAAAAGTATTGGTGAATGGAAACAGGATATTTTCCATCATCCTCATGAAAGTGGCTCGAGCATTTGTCAAACCAAAGGGCATGAACAACCATTCAAAAAGGCATTCCTTTGACTTGAAGGCAATTTTCCATACAACTAGTTGTTCTATCAGGACCTGATGGTATCCAGACTTGAGATAAATCTTACTGAAGTATTTTCCCCCCTTGAGTTGATCAAGGAGGTCGTCGATTCAGGGAATCGGGTACTGGTTTTTGACTGTGATTTTATTCAGAGATCGATAATAAATGCAGAGTCGCCAATTTCCATTTTTCTTTTATACCATCACGATTGGGCTCCCGCAAGGTGATGAGCTGGGATGGATGTGCCCCTTGTGGAGTTGTTCTTGGATCTATCGCTTGATCTCCTCATTCTCTAATAGAGAGGGGCGATAGACTAGCCCATTGGGAAGTGGTGCACTGGGGGTCATATCGATGGGGCGCTTGACCTAACAGTGCAGAGGTACCTATGTAGGTGAGGAGAAGATATATAAGTATTCTTCCACGACCTTGTCTACTTGCTTCTGCTGTGTGGAGAGGTTGGCCACAGAGATCATTTTCTTATTCTTAGAGAAAACTACAAAGAAGAAAAACTTCCCCGTCTGAGAGATGACCTTCCTGCATTGCTTAACAGAGATCAAGGAAATAACACTAGGTGGGAATGCCTCGGGAAACCTGTACAATTTCCTGTTCAAAGTAATAATAACACTACGAGGCCTAGATTCATATACAACATGACGTTTCCATAAGTAAGGTTGGCCCAAAAGAACATCACAAACTTCAAGTTGAGGAACATCACATAATACCTCATTTTTGAAGGGCTTGATGTCGTACGACAGTGGACACTGTTGGCTCACGCGGAGATCGCTTCCTTGGCGGAGCCATCCAATGGTGTAGGGTTGTGGGTGTGGCATTTTCAGTAGGGCCAGTCGCTTGAATACCTCTTCTAAGATGAGGTTCTTTTGGCTACCACTATCAACGATGAAGTGCAGCAGGGTGCCTTTTACCCACATCTGTGAATGGAAGAGGCGTTCTCTTCTTCTAGCTCATCTAGTTCACTAGGCTGGAGCTTGGTGTTAGCAACGGTGGCACTGGGTTCTGTATCAATGATCCATATTCCCCTTTCTAGTTTTGGCTCAAAGTCTGAACTCACATATGATTTAGAGTCTTTCACTTCATCCACCAACGACTGCTTTGAGCGACAATCAATAGTGTTATGTGAAGGGATATTATGGAAGTTGCACCACTTCCTGGTATCTTTCTTTGTCTTTCCGGTGTCCTTCTTTGCTTGTGGATTGGACTGGTTTCCTGATACTATCCATCTTTGCTCTATCCTTTGTTCTATGGGTTGGGGCCAGCCTTTCCTGAATTTTGTTGTGAGGGGTTCCCAGGCCCAAATTTCCGTGTCTCTTGTTTGAGATTCTACTCGATTTTGACGACATATCGGTAGGCCACACCCAAGGATGAGATGTCCATAAATTCCATTTCAGTATGGATGTATCTATGCAGAGCACCACGATACTTGAGCACCAGATGTCTCTCAGAATCTTTCATACCGGACTTGGTGCATAAGGTATGAAAGATATTTGTGAAATCTAGCACTGCTTCGTCTCTTTCTTTCCGCAATGTGGTCCATTTGGTATACAAGTCATCATAACTTCCGACAGGGTAGTATTGTTCCTTAATAGAATACCTGAAGGATTCCCAGGTGGTCATGACTGTAAATAATGAGGGTTCCTCTGTTTCCTTTTTCTCACATAAAGTTTCCCACCAATCTTTGACATGGGGAACAACTTTGAGTAGTGGAAAAGTAATATTTTCTCTATTCGAAAAGTTATGGATAGAAAAATACCCTTCTATTAGATTCAACCACTTGTCTACAACATCTACATCTATCTGACCTTCAAATATAGGAATATCAAAGTTTATTTGTACCTTGAAGGGGGCGGCGCCTCTGCTCGAAGAAGATGCGTCGCCTGTTGTTATCCGCCGAAGGATTTACGCGAAACTATCCATCATATAGTTCCTTTATTGTGTGAGGGCATTCAATGAGGCTTAATGCAATCTAGATTGAGTATAACACATTATGAAAACCTTTCCTAGTACTATCAAGGTGAACTGGAAGGTTGTCCAAGAAAAAGGATAGAGCCATCAGACGTCCTACCTTAATGCATGGATAATAACTTCAATGATCAAAGGGGTAAGGTTAGAGAACTTACCTTGAGAACCCTCTCAAGTGGAGCATTTCACCTTTAATTCTTTGGCCTTCTAACAACCTTTTTATTCCAAAAAGTCTTTTAAAAGTGCTTATACAAACATTTAAAATGACTAAACATTAACAAACAAAAGAAATAGATTCTCAAACAAATATTAAGCCAAGTTTCTCATTAATATCCAAGAGTTTTAAAAGAGGGAGGACTCTTCCTTTTATAGGTGAAGAGCCTCCTCAAATACAATACAACACAATGTTCTATCTCAATACTATGAGGTCAAAACCATTAACCCATTCCATGGGAAAATACAACAAATTATCTAACAAATCCCTCAAAACCATTAACCCATTCCATGGGAAAATACAACAAATTATCTAACAAATCCCTCAAAACCCTCCAAGAGCCAAATGACCTTAAAGAATGGTCCAAATATAATACTAAATGCCACAAGTGTGCGCTAGAGGGAGAGAATAAATTAGGTTCACTCCTTAATAAATGTGTAATTTCCCCATGAGAGGGTGAATGATTGAGTCAACATTGTCCAAATACTCCCAAAGATCCTCCAACCAACTCCATCAAATGATGGAAAGGTCCAAGTCTGGAATAACAAACTCAAGAAGATGACATTACCTCACATGTGTGAGGCATCCAAGTAAAAATGTCAAGATAAATGCCATGTGCGGCCTCCTCTAGGTGGGTGCTTCTCAAGTAGATAAAAATAAAGCATGCCACATCATCACAAGGTCCAAATAACAACCTATAACCACCTCCATAATTTGTAACCAACTCCTCCAAGGCATTAATAACTCCCATGTGTGGTCCAACGAGAGATAAATAATCCAGAAGTGTGAATGAAGCGTCCAATTGATAAGGGAGAATGAATTTGAGTGGTCCATGTGGCATGTGTGGCGACATGGCATACCTCTCATGGATCGATGCACTGTCATGGATCCCAATCCGATGACATGAATCCCAAGGAAAATGGTATGGATCGCAATGTAAGTAGATATGATCATATATGAGTACATGGATCCAAGTGTATCATCATGGATCCCATTACAATGTCATGGATCTTGAGGCATAATACATATATCCCAATGCACAATACCCACTTGAAGTGATGGGTCTAGCCTCTTAGCAAGCCATTAATTGGTAGCACATGGTGACATCTCTCAGCACAACATAAAAAAAGGGGTTGTTTTAATATTTTCCTAAGTCTTACCAAGGGGAACAATATTGACCCTTATACATGCATCAAGTCTTAAGAAAACACATATTTCCTAAGCACCTAGGTGAAAGATAGGAAAAAATAATTAATGATGATGAAAGGGAATGGGGAATGAGTTCATTTGATGACCCTCAACGTCTTAAACATGCACAAGTCTTATCAATCATTTATTTATTCATCCACCTTTTTTTAGCTAGGATTTTTACATATAATATCCTTCTAGAGATATCTTAACATTGAGTTACCATCCTTAACATTATTTCTTACTACCCCTTTAAGACTTGTTTTTTTTATCAAATAAGTTCCTTTTATTTAAATATTCATAGACATACTATAGACTAGGGGCATTGGCCTCACAGTGAGGGAGCATCGCTAAAGATTTATATTTGGATTTTGACTTTATCTCTTCACCTCTTTTCCTTATTGGACTATTGACTTAGGCTTTATCAATTTGACCTTTCCTTTTGACCTTTGAGAAATCATACATGACCAAGATTCAATTTTTTCTACAGATGGAATGAATAACGCTCGGGAGTTGGAAAATGATTAGAATGGTTGGGATATGGATAATGATATCTATCCTAAGAACCCAATGGTATAGGTTAATCCAAGATATGACACACTTCTAACATAAAACATGTTCCCCAAGGTACTACAAGGAAAGTCATAAAACCATGTAATGTTATGAAATGCTACTAGACAATCATTAGGTGTTTACCACTTTATGATGAGATAATAAGTTACATCATCATTTACAAATAAGTATTGATACATGGAATGTCAAACAAAGCAAATAGGAACTGTGCCATACCGTACAACAATGCAACTATCATCTGAGGAGTTGGCATGAAATTGAGATACACCATAGTTGAGCTAGAACGATCATTTTTTTGGTGGAGATCAAGAAGAAATCTATCTAGATCTAGGGAATATGAGCATGACACATCATGGAAGCAACAACTTGAAACCCTTGCTAGCGTATCCAAAAATGTGTCACCCCTCATGGGGTAACATCTGGATCCTACTCGTGGACATGCACTCTCTGTGAGAATGTGTGAGAACTCCATAATATCTGTAGACCTATGACCTACACACCATACAACTTGGCAAATGAAACAAAATTTGGGGTGAATATACCACCCTAGTTAGAAATAAAAAATACTTGGCACAAATAAAAAAACTTCAGCAAATATAAACATGAAAATAAAGCAGGAAAACACGTGTAAGAAATTATTCTAAGGAAAATCAAATGCATCAATAAAATTAGGCAATGCATGAAAGTAAACACACAAAACAAAGGAAAACATGAATGGAAGGAAAAAAAACATTCTAACTACTGCTCAACTATCATATTCATGCCTACCCTATTGGATAACTAAGGGATGTGGCTACTAGGTAAAATAAAATATCCAAATCAACCATTCAAGGAGATTACCAACATATGGAAACCTTCCCTTGTGTTTGGTCATCATACAAAAAATGGATATTCCAAGAATCAAGTGGGTATCAAGAATAATATAACTCACTCTCAAGTCTGGAACCTAGGTAAGCTAATATCTATGAAGTAGAAAGCCCAAACTATACCAAGGTTGACTCACCTCTCCACAAAATTTCTCCATCCAAAGGTGATCTGGATTTTATGAGAAAAACCAAATGAATACAGATTATTAAGAAGTTATTAACAAAAAATAACAGAGATACAGTAAAACTAGTTTTCTATTCAATAAGGAAATAAGCTGAAACTATAAAATGAAGTGAAAATAAGCTTGTTGGAATGGTGGTGGCTTATCTCTGAGAAGAGATGTGACGGCTGCGCTCATTCACAAGAAGATGATTACAATAATGCTCTGAAGGAATTTTTACAATAAACAAGATTTCAAAAAACCCTATACATCCAAAAACCTAACCCTAGGAGATGAAGTGCCAAAAGTCATGTTGGCCCTGTCTGGGTAAGTTAGTACATCAACTTTCCGGGGTCGTAAATTTTGCATACGATATCTGTTTTAGGTGTATGAGAGCCCGTTGGAAAGGTATCATTGAGGAGATTAATTTTGGGGGCTTAATAATTCCTTTGGATATCGTAGAGAAGATATATTCCAAAAAACCTTCATTTAGGTCCTCAAAATGGCCCCGGAAGTTAAAACTGCTAAAAATAGTAAATTGCCAAAATTGTTAGAAAACTATTTGGAGCCAGTTGGAAAAGGTGGGTACCCACCGATATCCAACTAGATAAATCCTCCATACTTAGGAAGAAATGGTATCCATTGCGTTGAGTTCCCCCATAAGATGAGGAAATTTCTACTAAATTTGGCCTCGAGTGAGCTACTTGCCTTGGTGCAGGAGCTGCCCTTCTTTGACGACTTGATAAATCTGGATTTTGTGTTGTCAAGTGCCCTTGATATGTGTGTCCAAAATATGATCGTTGGATGCCTGTTTTATGTAGTCGGGGTTGAGATCTGTTGGCTTCAATTGTTCTTCTATATCTGAGGTGTCCAATAATGGTGGGAAATAAGGGCGAAGGAGATCCACGTTGAACATTGGGTGCAGGCCAAGGAAAGGAGGAATGTTGATCTCAAAAGCATTGCCATCTTAGAAAAGAAATAAATAACCAAAAAAACATAGTCATTTCCCTGCTTGGTGGATGGGAGGCCCGACATGTAGTCCATTGAGATGGATTCTCATGGCTTGTCAGGAGTAGGAAGACGAGTGTATAGACCTTGTTTCTTAGTGGTCGGTTTGGAAATAACACAGGCAATGGAGGACCTGCTATATTTTCTCACCTCCTGTCGAAGTTTCAACCAGTAGAAATGTTTGTGTAGCATCGCCATTGTATTTTCGATGCCGAAGTGTCCCGCCACCCCACTATAGTGGGATTCCCAGATCAACTTTGCTCGCTCGCTTGCTAGAACACAGATATGGCCTAGACGACACAACAACCCATCTTGAATATGGAAATTATTGACAACTGCATTTGCACTCAACATTTGGCAGGTGGTGGTGAAGTCGGGGCCTATCTCATAGATTTGGGGCCATCCATAGGTCTCATGGTTGCAGGAGTCTGGCACTGTGGTAAGTGTCGCGACTGGCAGTTTGTTGAGGCAATAATCGACACGATTGGTGCTTCCTATTTCATACTTGATGTTGAGCTGGAATTGTTGCAAGTATGTGGACCACTTTTGATGGTGGTCATTCTACAATTTTCATTATGTATGCATGAACTACAATGGCTTATGATTATTGTGAATGATTGTCTCCTTACCAAGAATGTAATGTCTCCACTGGTGGAAGGCCTGCTCAATGGATTACATTTCTTTGTCATAATTAGGGTACTTACGGACAACATCTGAGAGTGTCTCACTATGATAGGCCATGGGGTGGCCATACTGAGTGAGAATGATGCCCACTACATAGTATGAAGCATTTGTATCGATCTCAAAGGGTTGTTGTAGGTCTGGTAGTGAAAGTACTGGGGCTGAGCACAAGCACCATTTCAAATTGTCGAATGCTTGTTTTTGGGACTGTCCCCACGAAATTTTTTCCTTACCACCACCCCTGGTTATTTGGCTGAGGGCCCATGCAATATGGGATAATCCCAACACGAACCTACAGTAGAAATTGGCAAGGCCCAAGAAGCTTCAAAGCTCAGTGTGTGGGGTTGGGGCTGGCCAATCACAGATGACTTGGATCTTGGATGGATCCACATGTATTCCATATTGATCAATTATGTATCCTAGGCAATGGACCTTGTCCATGTTGAAGGAGCATTTTTCCAAGTTGGCATATAGCTTGTGTTTGGCCGAAGGAGAACCTATTGAATATGCTACAAGTGTTCGGCCCAAGTCTTTCTTTAAATGAAAATTTCATCCAGATACACCACTACAACATTATTGGTGAATGGTCACAGTATATCGTCCATCATCCTCATGAAAGTGGATGGAGCATTTTTCAAACCAAAGGACATGAAAAACCATTCAAAAAGGCCCTCCTTTGAATTGAAGATGATTTTCCATACATCTGTCTATTCTATCGGGACATGGTGGTATCCAGACTTCAGATCAATATTACTGAAGTATTTTCCCCCCATTAGAGTATCAAGGAGGTCGTCAATTCGAGGAATCAGGTACTAGTTTCTGACTGTGATTTTATTCAAAGACTGATAATCAATTCAGAGTCGCTAGGTTCCATCTTTCTTTTTTACTAACACGATTTGTCTCCCTCAAGGTGATGAGCTGGGACATATGTGCCCCTTGTGGAGCAGTTCTCGGGTCTGTCACTTGATCACCTCATTATATAACAAAGAGTGGTGATAGACTGGCCCATTGGGCAGTGGTGCGTCGGGGGTCAGATCGATGGGGTGCTTGACCTGATAATGCAGAGGTACCCCTGTAGGTGAGGAGAAGATATTTGAGTATTTTCCACGACCTTATCTACTTTCTTCTTCTATGTGGAGAGGTCGTCTGAGGAGACCTCAAATTTGGTTGTGATCTTTTTCTTATTATGAGAGCAAATCATGAAGAAGAAAAACTTCCCCGTCTGAGAGATGACATTCCTACATTGCTTAGCAGAGATGAAGGAAATAACACTAGGTGGGACTGCCTCGGGTATCCTATACAATTTTCTATTCAAAGTAATAATAACACTACGAGGCCTAAACTCATATACAACATGTCGTTTCCATAAGTAAGGTTAGCCCAAAAGAACATCACAAACTTTGAGAGGAGCAACATCACACAATAAATCATCTTTGAAGGGCTTGATGTTGTAGGACAGTCGACACTGTTGGCTGACACGGAGATCGCTTCCTTGGTGGAGCCATCCAATGGTGTAGGGTTGTGGGTTTGGCATTGTCAGTAGGTCCATTCGCTTGAAGACCTATGTTGAGATGAGGTTCTTCTGGCTATCGCTATCAATGATGAAGTGTAACGGGGTGCCTTTTACCCACATCTGTGAATGGAAGAGGCATTCTCCTTCTTCTAGATTGTATGGTTCACCAGACTAGAGCTTGGTGGTAGAAACGGTGGCACTGGGTTCCGCGTAAATGATCTATATTCCCCTTTTTGTTTCTGACTCAGAGTCTAAACCCACATATGATTCAAAGGATTTCACTTCGG
>SNQJ01S0011561.1:76468-101706 GCA_010110895.2 Picea sitchensis
ATCAATGATTGCTTTGAGCCACAATCAACAGTGTTATGCCAAGGGCTCTTATGGAAGTCGCACCACTTCCCGATATCTTTCTTTGTCTTTCTGGTGTCCTTCTTTGCTTGTGTCTTGGAATGGTTGTCCTGATACTATCCATATTTTCTCTGTCCTTTGTTCTGTGGTTTGGGGCCACCCTTTCCTAAATTTGTTTGTGAGGGGTTCCCAGGCCCAAATTGCCGCGTCTATTGTTTGAGCTTTTGCTAGATTTTGATGGCATATCGGTAAGCCATGTCCAAGGATGAGATGTCCAGAAATTCCATTTCAGTCTGGATGTATCTATGTAGAGCACCGCAATACTTGAGCACTAGATGTCACTCTGAATCTTTGATACCCAGCTTGGTGTGTAAGGTATGAAATATATTTGTGAAATCTGGCACTTCTTGGTCTCTTTCTTGCCGCAGTGTGGTCCATTTGGTATACAAGTTGTCATAACTTTCGACAGGGTAGTATTGTTCTTTAATAGAATCGTTGAAGGATTCCCAGGTGGTCGTGATTGTAAATAATGAGGGTTCCTCTATTTCATTTTTCTCACAGAACGTTTCCCACGAATATTTGACATGGGGAAGGACTTTGAGGAGTGCAAAAGTAATCTTTTCTCTATTCAAAAAGTTATGGTTGGAAAAATACCCTTCTAGTAGATTCAACCACTTGTCTACAACATATTTGTCTATATAATCTTCAAATATAGGAATATCGAAGTTTATTTGTACCTTGAAGGGGTGGTGCCTCCACTCGAAGAAGATGCATCGCCTAATGGTAGCCGCCAAAGGATTTGTGCGAAACTATCCATCATATTGTTCCTTTGTTGTGTGAGGGCTTCCTCAATCAACAGTTTGAAAGGATATCATGTCCCATCATATTTATTTTCTCCTTCCATGAGAGGTCGCTTGGGCGTGCGAGAGATAGTTTCCTCAAGAGAAACAAGCTCGAGACCCAACTCTTTGTACTCCAACCTCGTTTAGGACATGCATTAAGATGACAAGGAGCACATCGCTTTGATATCACTAATCCATATTTTATGAGCAGAATGAAATGACTACAGATTATTAAGAGGTTCTTAACAAAAAATAACATAGATATAGTAAAATTGGTTTTCTATTCAATAAGGAAATAAGCTAAAACTATAAAATGCAGCAGAAATAAGCTTGCTAGAATGGTGGCGGCCTATCTCTGAGAAGAGATGTGATGGTTGCGCTCATTCACAAAAAGATTATTACAATGAGTCTCTGAAGGCCTTTTTACAATAAATAGGAATGCCAAAAACCCTAGACATCCAAAAACCTAACCCTAGGAGACGAAGCACCAAAAGTCATGTGGGTCCCGTCTGGGTAAGTTAGTACATCAACTTCCCAGGGTCGTAACTTTTGCATACGATCTCCGTTTTAGGCATATGATAGCCCGTTGGAAAGGTATATTTGAGGAGATTCGTTTTTGGGTCTCAATCATGTATTCATGTATTATGGAGAAGCTCTATTTTTAAAACCTTCATTTAAGCCCTCAAAATCGCCCCAGAAGTTAAAACTGCTAAAAATAGTAAATTGCCAATATTGGCAGAAAACTGTTTTGAGCCAGTTGGAAACGGTGGGTGGCCACCAATATCCACATGGATAAATCCTCCCTCCTTAGGAAGAAATGGTCTCCATTTTGTTGATTTCCCCCATCAGACAAGGAAAGTTCTGTTGAATTTGGCCCCGGGTGAGCCACTTTCCTTGGTGCAGGAGCTGCCCTGCTTTGATGACTCAATAAAGCTGGATCCTTTGTTGTCGAGTGCCCTTGATCTGTGTTTCCACAATCTGATCAATGGATTCTTGTTGTATGTAGTTGGGGATGAGATCTATTGGTGTCAATTGTTTTTCTACGTCTGAGGTGTCCAATAATGGTGGGAAATAAGGGCGAAGGAGATCCACGTTGAACACTGGGTGCAGGCCAAGGAAAGAAGGAATGTTGAGCTCAAAAGAATTATCCCCCACATACTTGGTGATGATTTACAACCGATAACGGAGTGGGAGAATATTCTGATGAGGTCCTGTAAGGCGTTCTTTCTGCAAGTGAAACCAAACTTGGTCGCCCACCTAAAACTTATGTGGCACCCGATGTTGATCATGGCATTGGTTGTATTTGTCATTGGACTTCTGTAGGATATTATGAACCTGTTAGTAGATGTGTTGGATCCTCTCAATGAACCAGGTGGATTTTTCAGCTTCATTTTGAGCAGGAGATGGGTCGGTCAAGGTGACCGCAAGGGGAAGTGCAACATCTATGGGACCCAATGGTTGGAATCCCAACCCCACCTGAGAGGGGTTATGGTCAATTGAGATATGTAGGGCTTGGTTGTAGCTATGTTGGACATAGGGAAGGCTCTCATACCATGTGTGAGGGTGCTTTGAATTATACATGTGAAGGATATGCACAATCATTTGATTTAAAACCTTGGTTTGGCCATCTGTCTGGGGGTGGAAGGCTGTGGATTTGGTGAGATTGGTGTCCAACAGTGACCATAGGATCAACCATAATGCGCTGAGAAAACAAATGTCCTGATCTGAGACAATGGTTTGTGGGATTCCGAAATGTACCCAGACTCATTCAAAGAAGAGCTTGGTAGTGGCCTTGACTATGATGTTCTTCTTGCAGGCAACCATAATCGCCATCTTAGAAAAGAGATCAACAACCACAAAAACACAGTCATTTCCCTGCTTGGTGGATGGGAGGCCCGACATGTAGCCCATTAATATGGATACCCATAGCCTTTCAGGAGTAGGAAGAGGGGTGTATAGACCTTGCTTCTTAGTGGTCGGTTAGGAAATAGCATAGGTAGTGCATGACCTGATATACTTGTTGACCTCCTGTCAAAGTTTCGGCTAGTAGAAATGTTTTTGTAGCATTGCCACTGTATTTTCGATGCTAAAGTGTCCTTCCACCTGACTGTAGTAGGCTTCCCAGATCAACTTCTCTTTCTCGTTTGATGGAACAAAGATATGGCCCAGACGACACAACAACCCATCCTGAAGATGGAAATTATTGACAACTACGTTTGCACCCAACTTTTGGTAGGTGGTGGCGAAGTTCGAGTCTGTCTCATAGAGTTGGGGCCATCCATAGGTCTCATGGCCATAGAAGTCTAGCACTACGGTGAGTGTCGTGACTGGCGGTCTACTGAGGCAATCAACGACGTGATTGGTGCTTCCTACTTTATACTTGATGTTGAGGTGGAATTGCTGCAAGTATGTGGACCACTTTTGATGGCGATCATTCTGCAATTTTCCTTGTGTATGCATGAACCACAGTGGCTTATGATTAGTGTGAATGATTATCTCCTTCCCAAGAATGTAATGTCTCCACTGGCGGTAGGCCTACACAATGGAGTACATTTCTTTGTTGTATGTAGGGTACTTACATACAACATCTGAGAGTGTATCACTATGATAGGGCACATGGTGGCCGTGTTGAGTGAGAACAATGCCTACCGCATAGTCTAATGAATCTGTCTCGATATCAAAGGGTTGTTGCAAGTCTGGTAGTGAAAGTACCGGGGTTGAGCACAAGCATTGCTTCAAATCATTGAACTCTTGTTGTTGGGACCGACCCCACACAAATTTCTCCTTACCACCACCCCTGGTTATTTAGTTGAGGGCCCATGCAATATGGGATAATCCAAACATGAACCTTCAGTATAAATTGGCATGGCCCAAGAAGCTCCGAAGCTCAGTGAGTGTGGTTGGTGTAGGCCAAGGAAAGGAGGAATGTTGAGCTCAAAAGTATTACCATCCTATAAAAACGATAAAAAACCACAAAAGCACAGTCATTTCGCTACTTGGTGGATTGGAGGCCTGACATGTAGTCCATTGAGATGGATTCCCATGGCCTGTCACAAGTAGGAAGAGGGGTGTACAGACCCTGTATCTTAGTGGTCAGTTTGGCAATAACGTAGGCAGTGTAGGAGCTGATATACTTGTTGACCTCCTGTCAAAGTTTTGACCAGTAGAAATGTTTATGTGGCATAACCATTGTCTTTTCGATGAAAAAATTTCCTACCACCTGACTCTAGTGGGATTCCCAGATTAGCTTTGCTCGCTCACTTGATGAAACACATATATGGCCTAGAAAACACAACAACCCATCCTGAAGATGGAAATTATCGACAACTGCGTTTCCACCGAACATTTGGTAGGTGGTGGCGAAGTCGAGGTCTGAATCATAGAGTTGTGGCCATTCATAGGTCTCATGGCCACAGGATTATAACACCATGGTGACTACCACGACTGGCGGTCTGCTGAGGCAATCAACGATGCGATTGGTGCTTCCTATTTTATACTTGATGTTGAGGTGGAATTTCTGCAAGTATGTNGTCTGCTGAGGCAATCAACGTGCGATTGGTGCTTCCTATTTTATACTTGATGTTGAGGTGGAATTTCTGCAAGTATGTGGACCAATTTTGATGGAGATCATTCTGCAATTTTCCTTGTGTCTGCATGAATGAAAGTGGCTTATGATTAGTGTGAATGATTGTCTCATTCCCAAGAATGTAATGTCTCTGCTGGTGGCAGGCCTGCACAATTGAGTACATTTCTTTGTTGTAAGTAGGGTACTTACAGACAAAATCTAATAGTGTCTCACTATGATAAGCCACAGGGTGGCCATGTTGAGTGAGAACAATGCCAATCACATATTCTGAAGAATCTTTCTTGATCTCAAAGGGCTATTGGACGTATGGTAGTGAAAGTGTTGTGGTTGAGCATAAGAGTTGCTTCAAATCATCCAACGTTTGTTGTTGGGACCGACGCCACTCAAATTTCACCTTACCACCACCCCTGGTTATTTGGAAGAGGGCCCATGCAATATGGGAGAATCCTAACACAAACCTATGGTAGAAATTAGCAATGCCCAAGAAGCTCTGAAGCTCAGTGAGTGTGGTTAGGGTTGGCTAGTCATGGATGACTTGGATCTTGGCTAGATCCACATGTACACCATGCTGATCAATTATGTAGCCCAGTTAATGGGCCCTGTCCATGCCGAAGGAGCATTTTTCCAGGTTGGCATATAGCTTGTGTTGTTGCATGGTGTGCATAACCTGTTGAATATGATGCAAGTGTTCATCCCAAGTCTTGTTGTAAATGAGAATGTCATCCAGATACACCACTACAAACTTATTCGTGAATGGTCACAGGATATCATCCATCATCCTCATGAAAGTGGTTGGAGAATTGGTCAAACCAAAGGGCATGAACAACCATTCAAAAAGGCCTTCCTTTGAATTGAAGGTGGTTTTCCATACATCTGTCTATTTTATCAAGACTTGGTGGTATCCAGATTTCAGATCAATCTTACTGAAGTATTTGGCCCCAGTGCGTTGATCAAGGAGGTCATTGATTCGGGGAATCGGGTACCAGTTTCTGATTGTGATTTTATTCAAAGCCTGATAATCAATGCAGAGTCACCAGGTTCCATCTTTCTTCTATACCAGCACAATTGGGCTCCTGCAAGGTGATGAGTTGGGATGAATGTTCCCCTTGTGGAGAAGTTATTGGATCTGTAGCTTGAACTCCTCATTATCTAACATAGAGTGACGATAGATTGGCCCATTGGGCAATGGTATGCGGGGGTTTAGATTGATGGGATGCTTGACCTGGAAGTGCAGAGGTACCCCTGTAGGTGAGGAGAAGATATTTGAGTATTCTTCCATGACATTATCTACTTGCTTCTACTGTGTGGAGAGGTTGATCACAGAGACCCTGGATGTGGCTGTGATCTTCCATTTATTCTGAGAGAGAATCACAAAGAAGACAAACTTACATGTCTGAGAGATGACCTTCCTACATTGCTTAGTAGAGATCAAGGAAATAACACTAGGTGGGACTACCTCGGGTATCCTGTACAATTTCCTGTTCAAAGTAATAATAACACTATGAGGCCTAGAATCATATACAACATGACGTTTCCATAAGTAAGGTTGGACCAAAATAACATCACAAAATTCGAGAGGAGAAACATCACACAATACCTTGTCTTTGAAGGGCTCCATGCCATACGACAGTCGACACTGTTGGCTGATGCAAAGATTGCTTCCTTGGCGGAGCCCTGCAATGGTGTAGGGTTGTGGGTGTGGCTTTGTTAACAGGGCCAGCTGCTTGATGATCTTTGCTGAGATGAGGTTCTTCTAGCTATCGCTATCAACGATGAAGTGCAGCAGGGTGCCTTTTACCCACATCTGTGAATGGAAGAGGCATTCTCCTTCTTTTGGCTCGTGTGGTTGACCAGGATGGAGCTTGGTGGTAGCAATGACGGTACTAGGTTTCGCATAAATGATCCATCTTCCTCTTTATGGTTATGGCTCAGAGTCTGAACCTGCATCTGATTCATAGGTTTTCACTTCGGCCACCAATGACTTCTTTGAGTGTAAATCAACAGTGTTATGCCAAGGGCTCTTATGGAAGTCGCACCACTTCCTGGTATATTTTTTTGTCTTTCTGGTGTCCTTCTTTGCTTACATCTTGGACTGGTTGTCATGATACTATCCATATTTTCTCTGTCCTTTTTTCTGTGGGTTGGGGCCTCTATTTCCTGCCTTTTTTTGTGAGGGGTTCCCAGACCCAAATTTCCGCTTCTTTTGTTTGATCTTCTACTCGATTTTGACAGCATATCGATAGGTCACGCCCAAGGATGAGATGTACAGAAATTCCATTTCGGTATGGATGTATCTATGCAGAGCGTCACAATACTTGAGCACCAGATGTTTCTTCGAATCTTTGATACCAAGCTTGGTGCATAAGGTATGAAACATATTTGTGAAATCTGGCACTTCTTGGTCTCTTTCTTGCTGCAGTGTGGTCCATTTGCTATACAATTCATCATAACTTCTGACAGGGTAGTATTTTTCCTCAATAGAATCCCTGAAAGATTCCCAGGTGGCCATGACAGTAAATAATGAGGGTTCCTCTATTTCCTTTTTCTCACAGAAAGTTTCCCACCAATCTTTGACATGGGGAATGACTTTGAGGAGTGCAAAAGTAATATTTTCTCTATTTGAAAAGTTATGGACAGAAAAATACCCTTCTAGTAGATTCAACCACTTGTCTAAAACATATGCGTCTATCTAACCTTCAAATATAGGAATATCAAAGTTTATTTGTACCTTGAAGGGGGCGACGCTTCTACTCAAAGAAGATGTGTCGCCTGTTGGTAGCCGCAGAAGGATTTGCACGAAACTATCCATCATGTCGTTCCTTTGTTGCGTGAGGGCTTCCTCAATCAACAGTTTGAAAGGATATCCTATCTTGTCATCTTTATTTTCTCCTACCATGAGAGGTCTCTTGGGCGTGTGAGAGATTTTGTCCTCAAGAGAAGCAAGCTCGAGACCCAACTCTTTTTACTCCGACCTCGTTGGGGACATGCATTAATTCGACAAGGAGCAGACTGGTATGATACCACTGATATGGATTTTATGAGAAGAACGAAATGACTACATATTATTAACAGGTGCTTAACACAAAATAACATAGATACAGTAAAACTTGTTTTTTATTCAGTAAAGAAATAAGCTAAAACTATAAAATGCAACGTAAATAAGCTTGTTGGAATGGTGACGACTTATCTCTGAGAAGAGATGTGACGGTTGCGCTCATTTGCAAGAATATGATTACAATGAGGCTTTGAAGGAATTTTTACAATAAATAGGAATGAAAAAAACCCTAGACATCCAAAAACCTAACCCTAGGAGATGAAGTGCCAAAATTCATGTGGGCCCCGTCTAGGTAAGTTAGTACATCAACTTATAGGGGTCGTAATTTTTCAATACAATCTCCATTTTAGGCATATGATAGCTCGTTGGAAATGTATTGTCAAGGAGATTCATTTTGGGGGATCAATTATTCCTTCAGATATCTTTGAGAATATCTATTCCAAAAAACCTTCATTTAGGCCCTCAAAATGGCCCCGAAAGTTAAAACTGCTAAAAATAGTAAATTGCCAAAATTGCAAGAAAACAGTTTTGAGCCAGTTGGAAAAGGTGGGTGGCCACCAATATCCACCTAGATGAAAAGGTCAATAGGGACAATGTAAACACAAAACTGGGTCAACCCATTGAATTTTCTTGTAATATCATTGAGGACAAAATATTGTGAAGGAAACTCCAACAATGCAGATGGTTTGGAGTTATGCAACAACTTCACTTGGAGTGATTTTTGTTTTTTGTTTTGAGGGTGTGTTTATCCCACACACCTTATTTAATATATGTGGGGGATAAAATAGGTCTTTTCTCATAGACACAGTTCTCCCTTGCACATCAATGAATTTTTTTGAAAGGGACAAGTTAGTTGACATATGGTCAAAACTCTCTCATTGTTTCCATTATTGTGCCCTCTAATTGACAAAGTGAATATTTGAATTTATGTCAACATTATAATAATGAGTGTTTATATGATGAACCTCTATATGGATTAACATGACCATGAGAAGATTAAAATAGGAAAATATGAAGAAAGTCTTGACACCTTGAATAACCCTCCACATATTGTAGACATGAATATTAAGATGATGCACATGTGTGAAAGAGTAAATGTTTGACATCACCATTTCCAACCCCTCATGTTTAATCCATAATTTTGTTGAAGAAACAAAATAAATTTTATGGAACTAAAAACATTAAATTGTTGCCAAAATTGTGCCCTTTAATCGACAAAGTGAAGATTGGAATTTATGTCAACATTATAACAATGATTGTTTATATCATGGACCTCTATATGGATTAACATGACCATGAGAGGATTAAAGTAGGAAAATATGAAGAAAGTCTTGAAACCTTGAATAACCCTCCACATATAAATTGACAATGGCAATGTGATTTTGTTTCTTTTTCATGTGAGACACAATGAAAAGAAGGGTAATGCTCTGAAAAAATATTACAAAATGTTTGACATGGCCATTCCCAACTCCACATGTTTAATCCTTAAAACTTATTATTGCATCTTCCCAAAAACTTCTTTTTGCATGGTGCACCAAGTTTAAAGTTTGCACATTGCTTGGAAAAGATGCTTGCCATATGTCACATGTCATAAGACTTTAAAAATTGCATATATCATGTCACAAGATTTTGGAAGTTGCATATTGCATATTCAAGTTCTATTTGTTTCCTAGACTCCATAGCCCAAGCACAAGGCACCATGTCTTGCTTGCATTCTCACATCTTGAATCAAGGAGTATTGAATCAATATATACCAAGTCTTATAAGAGAATCTGAAATTATTATTAAGTGTATAACAAAATTGCATTCATAGATATATACAAGCCATAGAAATAGCCTTGTGTATATTATCAGATGAAAAAGTACCCATAATGTCAATGCATTATATGCATCATTACATGTTCATCTATATAATGTACATATAACTGTCTTATAAAATTATTACATGACAACATGAATTTCTTTTAGTCTTCTTTTGTGCTTTCCAGGTCTTAAGTAATTCATCCATCTCCATGTCTTCGTTTACAGGTGCTCTTCAACAGCTGATGTTGTTTTAGTCCTTTCGCATCGAGTACATATTGTCTCGTACCCACGACGTGGATGCTATTGTGAGGGGCCATCACCTACAAAAATAAAAAATATTAAATTTATATGGCCAATTTTTAAATATCATTGAAGTAGTTTATTAATATCAAAAAAAAAAACTCTGCAATGTAATTATTTACCTGGTCCTCTAGTTGGCACCGTTGGAATGGTTGTCGTCATGTTCACCTGATCTTCAGGTCGAGGAGGATCAACTATGACATTCTCTACCATTGAAACCTCAAAATTTATAAGTACAAAATTATTAAGTATATGATTAATATATAGACATTTTACTATCGTGGGCCTCAGTCATAAGAACATCTTGGGGTTGCACCTCACTGGGATGGGGCTGCTGGGAAGCACCATGATCTTCTGGCTGTGTTTCACTATCAACGCTTTGTTGTCGAGTACTAATGGTTTCGTTAATAGTGTTTCTCCCCTGATTAAAACAATTTAAGACATTAAACTATGGACGATATCAAACATTTACATATTTTATAAGTAATGAAAGGCTAATGTGGATTGATTTTTATTTACCTTATCCCACAAATTGGATCTTGGGGTCTTCCCCATGATTTTCCTACGATCAACCACATAATTATAACCGTACTTGTAACCAAGTTGGAGGTCTTCCTCCGTGGTTTCAGTTTCGAAGTCGTTGCCCTGCATTGCATAAGGGTATGGTTTTTTAATGTTTTTGGTTACAATTACTTGAAAGTTGTAAGGTGATACAAACAATATTTCTAAGATGTTTGGTTACTTACAATTTGTGACTGTAACCTCGAGTAGATGCCATGGACTAGCTTGTGTTTTCCATGTTTGGAAATACTTTCTTTGGTTGCCTTCAAAGTTTCATGCAACCTATCAACAAAATTTTCAAGTATGTTATATATAACCACACTTTTATTTAGATCTAAATAAAAATAAAGCTGGTACTAAAATCAAAATATTGTAATTTACCTTGGTGTACTAGTTATTTGTTCTCTTGTTTTTTTCAAAATATTCTCTTTTGCATAATCAATGATCGCCTTCCACTCCCTCTCTGGAATTGAGGGAGGATGCTCATAACTAGTATTTCCTGCTAAGATTCATCTATAAACATCCCACGTATATTTTAAATATTCACCCACTGCAGAGGTGGCTGCTTTTTTATTGAACGTGTCTACTCCAAAGAGGCCTTCAATATAATCCATAAGTTCCTTTTTTAGGTTGGAATTCTGGAAATTCTAGCTCATGCGTAAGGTTTCCCAAAAATCATCAAGGCCTTGCTCTCTAGGTGCCTATAAAAAAGGTCATTTCCTACACACAAAAAGATATGATCATTACTTTAAAATTAATAATCTAGATGATTTATGTATGAGAAGGACAACATTAAATGATTAAAATATGAATTAAAACTACCTGGGAGTCTTGATTGTTTTAATGGAAGTCCATTATCTTCGACCAAAAATGTGCACGGAAGGTTCCTCGTGCTTGTCACCCATCTATCTCTAGGAAATGCAACCATGTCAACCACATCACCATGAGCCTCATCTCTGCCACCATGTCTAGACTCTGATCGAGGTGTGGATGTCTGGCGGTGCGTGTCGTGTCTCCTATCTAAATTAGGTGTGGAAGATGGAGAAGTGAATAGTACTCTAGCAGCTGTATGATTTCCCGCATCAAGACTCTATAGCGTCTCTGTAGTGCCACTACTACCAACACTGGGATGAACAGGCTCTAAAAATGACTTTATAAAAAAGAAAAATGTTTTTTCGTGAGATAATGTAAAAGTTAAAGAACAAAATATCATAATTGAACATATGAGTACATTAAAAAACAAACATTTTAAATTATGGCTATTACCTTATATGTGTTAAGTTGTGACATAAGGAGTTTTATCTTTGCTTTGACGTTGGGAGTTTGATATGGACAATCTAAGAAGCTAGCAAGTTCCTTGTTCACTTTAGTGATCTTTTTTTTTTATTAAGACCACCGGATCAATGAATGAATAAAACCCCTCCTTATCGATAGAATCATGATCAACATGGCCTGAAGACTACATATAATTTCAACAAAAACAATGTTATTTCAATAAAATTATATAAGCAAATAATAAAAATAACGTAAAATGAAAGTGGAAATTGATAATCATTTACATGTTCTGCTGCTGGCCCTTTTCCACGATCATCCTGCCACATTATAATATAATTAGAACCCCCAAATATTTAAAAAATTGTTAATGATAACAAAAAAACAATGTTAAAGATAATATTTACAACAATGTTAAAGATAATAAAAAAACATAATGCAATAAGTAGAGGTTTCTTAAAGAGGTGTTGCATAAGAACCTGCACACTATAAGTCAATGTTTCTATTTGATTCAAATGGCAATCCACTAATAACTCTTCCACGAGAGATATTTTTTTTATTGCGCACATGACTACCCAATTCTCTTCACATCCATCATATATGCAATTCAGTTATTTGTTTGTTGTCACAGGTCGTGTGTTTTTTATAAACCCTGCAATATTGTCGGAAGCTTTAGGCCTTCCATCAATATAGATAGTCGCTCCCTTATTTTTATCCTTGTTTATTAGTTGTATATAATTTGTGGCGAGTGCATATCTCCTCATACTTCGCATGTACCGGACCAGCTGCATCCAATCGTTATAATTTTAACACAGTCCGACATAGTCCATCGATTTAGTTATTGTATTGTATTTTACAATTATTCCATCCATGGAAAATAGCCCCAAGCCATGCAGGGAGGATGGTGCAATGTGATATGTCCTATTATTGACAACGAAGTCAACATCTATAGGAGGTAGTTCCTTAGGTACCCATTGTTTCACCAAATGCCTATACCTGAGTGGAATATCTATGTCTCCTATGCTCTCATCATCATAAGAGCATGATCCTCCTTCGACAAGAAAATTTTTCATGCGTCTACAAAATTTTATTCCGACTTTTTCACCTCTGGTCCTTGTTTGCTTATCATATCTACTAGATGCACTCGCATTTCCCTCTATTTTTCCTAAGGTTTCCTCACTCGACGAAGAAATATTTGACAGTTACCTGTTTGGTTGTACCTTCAGTTGCATGTGCACGTGTTGTTAGTTAGTAGTCCATCATCATCCTACTTCTAATTTATGAACTTTTTTTTCTATATTCAAAGTTCTAAATAAAAAATTTATATCTTTAGTTTTGGATGCACAATTAGACTAGGGTGCAATTACCAATATTAGCGGTCAACCACCTAATTTAATGTGATATACCTCTTGATTTGGTCATATTAAGGACATATTAATGTGATAAAACTAAGGACATGATAAATTTATCATATGGATCTAAGAAAAAAATATTAGTAAGGTTGTTGTTTATTGGATTTGTGCAAATTAGAATTATTATAAGAAATGTCCATTGAAGATGAGGGTCAATGCTATGGAGTAAGAAATCCAACCATCAGTTGGTGTGTTGCAAATCTTGGGTGATTTAGTTGGAAATATGTCTAAGGCAAGACAAGAGTAGAACTATACAAATATTAGTTTTGTTCAAGACAAGAGTAGAACTATACAAATATTAGTTTTGTTCAAGCCAAGAGTAGAACTATACAAATATTAGTTTTGGTCAATCCAAGTTGAAGAATAAGTTAGTTATGGCGATGGTTAACAACAGTGCAACCCACATTTTTATGTAGGAAGTAGTGGTTGTTAAAATCAATGTGCAGTTGAAATTGGTGTAGTCATTTTTCAAGGTAGGAAGATATAATAGTTAGTTGACAGAGACATGTAGAATTTAGTTAGTTTTTATGCCCTCGGGATAAATTGGACAAGAGTCCACGAAATGGTTTGGGATGCGAATTTCAACTGGGCATAAAACAAAAAATGATACTTGGATTGAGGAACCTTCATCTTTGTTGGATTCCTGGCATAGGATTTTAGCTAGACCACCCCTCACTGTCGGTTCCAACCCCTCATAAGTTTTTTTTTTCATCGATTTCGATAACTAGTACTTTGCTCAGTAAGAAGCAATGCAATATTTGGATTTAGGGGTAAAATTTATGAAACCATGCCTTGTGAGCGGATGGACAATGTGGTCACCTATTCCATGCCTAAAAAAGCATGCAAAATTTCATGGAGCTCAAAAATGTTGCTCTGTTAGGATTTTATGCCCGGAGGAGGAATTGCCAAGAGTCCCCGAAATGGTTTGGGGTGCGACTTGCAAATGGGCATAAAATGAAAAATGAGAATCGAATTGAGGAACCATCAACTCTGATGGATTCTTGGGATAGGATTTCAACTAGATCACCCCTCACTCCCAGGTTCCATGCCTCATAAGTTTCTTTACTCATTGATTTCGAGAACTAGTGTTTTGCTCAGTTTGAAGAAAACCAACATTTGGATTAAGGGGTCCAATTTATGAAACATTGCCTCAGGAGTGGATGGAAAATATAGTCACTTATTCCACACCTAAAAAATCTTGCATCATCTCACGAAACTCAAAAATGATGCTTTGTTAGGTTTTTATGCCCTCAGGAGCAATTGGCAAAGAGTCCCCGAAATGGTTTGGGATGTGACTTGCAACTGGGCATATAACGAATATCGAGACTTGGATTGAAGAAATGTCGACTCTGATGGATTCTTGGGATAGGATTTCATATAGATCACCCCTCATCATGGGTGCCATGCCTCAGAAGTTACTTTAATAATTGATTTAGAGAACTAGTGTTTTGTTCAGTTTCAAGTAATGCAACATTTGGATTAAGGGGCCAATTTATGAAACCATGCCTCAAGAGTGGATGAATAATTTGGTCACCTAGTCCATACCTAAAAAATCTTGTAACATCTCATGGAACTCAAAAATGTTTCTCCGTTAGTCTTTTATGCCCTGAGCGAGAATTGGCCAAGAGTCCCCAAAATGGGTTGGGATGTGACTTGCAACTGGGTAAAAAAAAAAAACAAGACTTAGATTGAGGAACCGTCTTCTCTATTGGATTCCTAGCATATGATTTTATCTAGAGAACCCCTCACTCCTGGTTCCAACCCCTCGGAAGTTGTTTTTTTCATCGATTTCGATAACTAGTGCTTTGCTCAGTAAGAAGCAATGCAACATTTGGATTTAGGGGTCCAATTTATGAAACCATGCCTCTGGAGTGGATGGAAAATGTGGTCACCTAGTACATGCCTAAACAAGCATGAAAAATCTAATGGAGCTTAAAAATGTTTCTCTGTTAGGTTTTTATTCCCTCAGGAGCAATTGGCCTAGAGTCCCCGAAATGGTTTGGGATGCAACTTGCAACTTGTAATGTCCCTTTCCAAATAAGAGCTCCAGAGAGGAGGCTTAATGGTCTAAACTACCCCATTAGACTATAGCTAGGGCCAAAGAGGGGTAAACAGGGTTACTAGAGGTCACTCCAGTCACAGGTGTTATATTCGGAAAGTGACATTGAGCTAAAAAGGGTTAAAAGCGCTTTTAAGTCATTATGAGCTAAAAATAGAAGTCAATAGTGAATTAGGGTTTCAACAATGATTTAGGGTTTTGGAATTCAACAGTGAATTCGGGTTTCAAAATGATTTAGGGTTTTGGAAAGCTATAAATTAAGGGTCAACGACCTAATTCATTATTATGCAGATTATGACTTGTATTGAGGAGAAGAGGCGCATCTCAGGAGATATAGTTCAATGTATTCCAGGAGGAAGACACCAGTTGGTTGATTTCGGTGTTTAAAGACACACCCTAGTCACCAGGAAGATCATCCAGGTCTTCCATCATTCTTCATTGATTCCACAGTGCTCCCATATTTTGGGTATTATCTTTTAGTTTCTTATTTGTCTTCCGACTAAGATCCTTTTGTCTTTTCATCTAGCCGAGTGTTGTTATTTTATTCAGCCGCAGTTTATTATTTGTATTCCATATAAGATCCTTTGTCTGTTGATCTGGTCGAGTATTGTCAGTTTATTCAGCCACATTCGACCATTTTGTAATCCATAGAGATATCATAATACAAACTTTGCAGTCCTTTGTCATGTTTATTATTTGTATGATCATTTATATGTTGTAAACCTTTGATCCTACACACACATTAGCAATGTTTCCTAGACTATCCAAGTCAGGAGAATTATAGTGGTATCAGAGCTTTAGTCCTATTAGCCTATGACTAAAGACAATGAGTGTAGCAGAAGACCCAGAGGGCCGTGAACACATAGGTGATGAATATGTCACTTACAACAGGCATTAGAAAAGAAGGCATAGGCTTTATTTTCCCCCTTTTCCTCCTAGCTCAAAGGAAGAGGAAGAGGAACACAAAGAAGCAGAGAGAAGGGCAGAGCATGAGGCTAAGCATGAGGTAGAGAGGATTCTAGGAGATAGATATGAGAGACCAGAGGGTAGTGGCAAGGCCCTTGTAGATCTAGAGGTATCTTTCATGAAGGTTATCAATGATATGTTAGCTAGTCAACGGACCATGTCTCAGTCCTTGGCACAGGTGGTTGATATATTGGCTAGAGTGGGCACCCCAGATACACAAGTCTTGCATGCAACATAGGGGAACTCGGGAGTAGGTAGTAGACCCCAGTCACCCTCTCTCACATACACCTCTGTGAGTAGGATTCCTAGACCCTTGTTTCCCAATTTTCAGAGGGCACCCCCAGTAGTAGCACCACCATCGATAACATAGAGGCCACTCACTCATGCCGAAGAAATTGCAGAGTATAGGAGGGAGTACGCAACATTGGGCCGTGACTTTCATCAGGACATGACCTTAGTCGAGTACTGTGGACTTAGACTCAGGAACCGCCTTAAAGAGCTACAGAGGGGAGGACCACAACAACGCATAACCTCAATTTCATCTGAAAATTTGGGAAACTCACCATCCCTTCTTTCGACGGATCGTCCAAATACACTGTTAGAGCTTGGGTACAGAAGGTAGGCACATATCACAAGCTCAACCAGATGACTGAGACAAAGGCCATCAGTTTCATGACCTTACACTTGGAGGGTGAGGCACATGAGTGGTGGTATCATGGACTGGTGACATTGGGTCACAGTTGCATCACCTCCTATAGGGAGTTTACAGATAGGCTCATGGACAGGTTTGACAGGAAGGATCCCGAGATACACTTCAGGGATCTAGCCCAGTTGAGACAAAATGACACAACATAGGCATTCATCACAGAGTTTCAGCGGGTAGCCATGGTAGTGACAGATATATCAAAGTCCAGGCTGATCATGCTATTCACAAAAGGACTCACAGAGCCTTTGAGAGGATGGGTGAAGGCATACAAGTCTCCCACTTTGTAGGATGCCATCCTTCACACTCGAGATCTGGAAGACTCAGTGCCAAAGACTAAAACTTTCTCCAAACCATTTGTGCCCCAGAGGGATCAAGACAGGAAGCCATTTCATAGAGAATGGAAGGGCAAGGAGAAGTTGGATGATGAGACTAGGTGAGAGCTTATGAGGAAGAATCTTTGCTTTAGCTGCAGAGATCCTTGGGTCCTAGGCCATAGGTGCATGGGCAAGGGAGAGATTCATTATATTGAGGTAGCAGCAGACAACGTGGACAGTGAGGAGGAGGAGAAGGACAATGGATCCACTAGTTCAGAGGAGGAGTCAACACCAACAGAGGAGCAACCTCCCCATAGATCACCGACACCAGTAGGATCCCATCCTCCAGTAGTCCCAAAACCGCCAGAACAAGCTAACAAGAGGAAACCAGCAAAGGGAGGTGTCATAGCGACCCTTTCTGGTGTTCCCAGGTATGATACCCTTCGTATCAGAGGGATTATTCAGGGGCAATAGAAAATCTCCCTGATAGATGGTGGGGCCACCTACAACTTCATCGATGCTTCACTAGTATCGAGACGAGCACTTGAGATAGAGGAGTTTGAGGGGTTTGATGTTGCGGTAGCAGATGGCCACACAATGTAGTTTCTAGACAATGTTCCAAACTTAGATATGAAGTTAGGCAACTACACATTGAGAGACACATTTTACATGGTTGACCTATCAGACACATATGTGGTGTTAGGAGTTCAGTGGATGATTACCTTGTGAAAAATCACTACCAACTACCAAACCTTGGAAATGGGATTCAGAGATCAGGATGGGAAGAAGGTTGTTCTAAGAGGTATGTCGATAGGAGCACCCAGGATAGTTTCAGCCAAGAGGATGGAGAGGATATTTAGACATGGGGAGGTATCATATGCCGCAAAATGTTTGATCACTACTCAGAAGGATTCAGAAGGTCGACAACAATACCATACAAAGATCAAGAATTTATTGGGACGACATCAGTAGGTCTTTGAGGGAATTAAGCCAGGGAGACCACATGCCAAGGGGTTTGATCACACCATTGAGTTGGAGGAGGAGGCCAAACCTATTATCACCCCCCCCTATCGTCAGAGACCACATGCCAAGGGGGTGTGATCACACCATTGAGTTGGAGGAGGAGGCCAAACCGACACCTCCTATCGCCACATCCTAGGAGGTTCAAGGATGAGATAGAGAAGGAAATCAAGGAATTAATCGGGCGATGGGGACACATCGCATCGAAGCAACAACCCATTCTTCTTCATTTGTCTTAGTTCTCAAGAAGGATGGCACCATGAGGATGCGACGGAGGATGTGCATTGATTACCGAGCCTTGAACAAGAAAACCATCAAGAACCAGTACCCTATCCCACGCATTGACGAGTTGATGGATGAACTGCATGGGGCAGTTTTCTTCTCAAAAATTGATCTATGCTGTGGATATCATCAAATCAGCGTCCGAGAGCATGACATAGAGAAGATGACATTTCAATGTCATTTTAGACACTCTGAGTTCTTGGTTATTCCATTTGGGCTAACCAATGCACCTGCTACATTCCAGTCTTGCATGAACCATATATTCAGGGATTAGTTAAGGAAATCAGTCTTGGTTTTCTTCGACGACATCTTGATCTATAGTCGGTCATGGCAAGAGCATATGAGACACCTGGATGAGGTATTGAGCATCATGGAAGAACAGTCATTATATGACAAAGAGTCCAAGTGCGAGATCGGTATGAAGGATCTGATTTAATTAGGCCACATCATCAGTGAACAGGGGGTACAGGTAAACCAAGAGAAGATCAGGGCCATTCTGGATTGGTCGATGCCCAGGAATGTGACATAATTGAGGAGCTTCTTCGGGATGTGCAACTATTACAGGTGGCTTGTTTGGGGTTTTTCTCAGCTTGGAGCACCACTGACAGATCTTACCAAGCATGGGGCCTTCATATGGACCAATAAATCAAAGGAATCCTTTAAGCACATGAAGGAAGTCGTGGGAACTTGTCTAGTTTTGGCACTACCAGACTTCACCTTGCCATTTGTACTAGAGTGTTACACATCCGGCGAAGGGATCGGTGTAGTTTTGATGCAGGGAGGACACACCATTGTATTCGAGAGATGTAATCTTAGTAAACCTGAGAGGTTGTACTCCATTTATGGCAAGGAAATGTTGGCAATCATGCATGCCTTGACCAAGTTCAGACAATATTTGGTGGGCAACAAATTCGTGGTCAAGACCGATCACAACAGTTTGAAGTATTTCCTTGAGCAGAAGGACCTCAGTGAGTGCCAAAAGAAATGGGTGACAAAGTTACATGCATTCAACTTTGACATAGAGTATGTCAAGGGGAAGAAGAACATTGTGGCCGATGCACTATCGAGAATACCTGCGGCATGTTCTTTGATGGAGATTTCAGCAGATTGGAAATTCCACTTGTTAGTGGAATATTCCAAGAAAAAGTTCGCTTGTGAGGTGATGGATGGGTAGATACAGGATGACCGGTATTGGGTCATTGACGATGTCATATTTTACAAGGATAGAGTCTACTTGGTGCTAGATTCAGGGCTCAAGAAGAAGATCCTCACCATAGTTCATGATTCACCTCTAGCACGCCATCGGGGGTTTTTCAAAACCTATAGACAGATCAGAGAGAGGTTCTCATGGAAGGGCCTCAAACAAGACATTATGAGACACGTCAGTGAGTGTGTGACTTGCCAGTAGAACAAGTCAGAGCATGCTCTTCCAACAGGGATACTTCAGCCACTCCCCATTCAAGAGAAAAAATGGGAGAGTATATCTATGGACTTCATCACATGTCTACCCAAGGTCCAGGGTAAGGACTGTATCTATGTAGTGGTCGAAAGATTGACCAAGTTTTCTCACTTATATTCCATACTGACAGAGTACAACGCAATTTAGGTAGCCGAGATTTTCTTCAGGGAAGTCTTCAGACTTCATGGGTTGCCGAAGAACATCATTAGTGACAAGGACAGTTGGTTCATAGGGACATTTTGGAGAGAGTTGTTTCAGTTGGTGGGGACAGACTTGACACCTAGCACCGCATATCACCCTCAGACAGATGGGCAGACCGATATTTTCAATAAGTGGGTTGAAGGGTATTTGAGGAACTATGTAGGAGGAAAATAGAGAACATGGGTAAAGTGGTTACATTTAGGAGAACATTGCTACAACACCACCTTCCACATGTCCATTGGTATGACACCCTTCTGAGCATTGTACATATATGATGCTCCCACTTTGGTAGACTTGGTATTTTGGGAGAGAAGAGCTCCCAAGGCCAAGGATTGGATCATAGAGAGTCAAGAGATTCTCAAGTTGTTGAAAGAGAACATGTAGACGGTGCAAAACAGACAGAAGATAAGTGTAGATAGGCACAGGATAGAGCGCAACTTTGAGGTTGGATATTTGGTTTTCTTGAGACTGCAACCCTATAGACAGTCATCTCTGAAGAAGAGTGGGGCCGAGAAACTCAAGCCCAGATTTTATGGTCCTTACGGGATCATGCATCGAGTAGGTGAGGTTCCTTACAAGATAGATCTTCCAAAGGGGAGCAAGATTCATAACGTGTTCCATGTGTCTTGCCTCAAAATGACAGTGGGACAATTCATTAGAAAATCAGAGGATCTTTCCCCATTGGATGAGGAGGGACAGTTGGAGTTAGTTTTAGAGGAGTTTTTGGAGTTCCTGGAGTGGAAACTGAGGAGCATGGTCATCAGAGAGTGTTTGATGAGATGGAGAGGGCTTCCAGTAGAGGATGCTACTTGGGAGAGCGAGAAGGTGTTGCAACACCCTGGACTGGTATTACTTGAGGACAAGCAAATTTGGGAAGGGTGGATTGTAATGTCCCTTTCCAAATAGGAGCTCCAAAGAGGAGTCTTAATGGTCTAAACCGCCCCGTTAGACTATATCCAGGGCCAAACAACGGTAAATAGGGTTACTAGAGGTCACTCCAGTCACAGGTGTTATATTCGGAAAGTGACATTGAGCTAAAAAGGGTTAAAAGTGATTTTAATTCATTATGAGCTAAAAATAGAAGTCAACAATGAATTAGGGTTTCAACAGTGATTTAGGGTTTTGGAATTCAACAGTGAATTAGGGTTTCAACATGATTTAGGGTTTTGGAAAGATATAAAGGAAGGGTCAATGACCTAATTCATTATTATGCAGATTATGACTTGTCATTGAGGAGGAGAGGCACATCTCAAGAGAGATAGTTCAGTGTATTCCAGGAGGAAGACACCAGTTGGTTGATTTCGATGTTGAAAGACACACCCTAGTCACTAGGAAGATCATCCAGGTCTTCCATCATTCTTCATTGATTCCACAGTGCTCCCATATTCTGGGTATTATCTTTTAGTTGCTTATTTTTATTCCGTCTAAGATCATTTTGTCTTTTGATCTAGCCGAGTGTTGTTATTTTATTCAGTCGCAATTGCTTATTTGTATTCCAGCTAAGATCCTTTATCTGTTGATCTATTCGAGTATTGTCAGTTTATTCAGCCGCATTCAACCATTTTGTAATCCACAGAGATATCATAATACAAAATTTACAGTCCTTTGTCACATTGATTATTTGTATGATCATTTATATGTTCTAAACCTTTGATCCTACACACACATTAGCAACGTTTCCTAGACTAGCCAAGTTAGGAACATTACACAACTGGGCATATAACGAATATCGAGACTCGGATTGAGGAATTGTTGAATCCGATGGATTCATGGGATAGGATTTCATCTAGAGCACCCCTCACTCATGGGTGCCATGCCTCAAAAGTTTCTTTAATCATTGAGTTTGAGAACTAGTGTTTTGCTCAGTTTGAAGAAATGAAACATTTGGATTAAGTGTCCAATTTATGAAACCATGCCTTGGGAGAGGATCGATAATTTGGTCACCTAGTCCATGCCTAAACAAGCTTGTAGAATCTCATAGAACTCAAAAAGGTTTCTCCATTAGTCTTTTATGCCCTGAGCGGGAATTGGCCAAGAGTCCCCGAAATGGTTTGGTATGTGACTTGCAACTGGGCATACAATGAAAAACGAGACTCGGATTGAGGAACCATCGTCTCTGTTGGATTTTTGGCATAGTATTTTAGCTAAAACACCCCTATATCCCAGTTCCAACCCCTCAGAAGTTGTTTTTTTCATCGATTTCGATAACTAGTGCTTTGCTCAGTAAGAAGCAATGAAACATTTGGATTTAGGGGTACAATTTATGAAACCATGCCTTTGGAGCGTATGGAAAATGTGGTCACTTATTCCATGCCTAAACAAGAATGAAAAATATCATGGAGCTCAAAAATGTTACTACGTTAGGCTTTTATGCCCGGAGGAGGAATTGCCAAGAGTCCCCAAAATGGTTTGGGATGCGACTTGCAACTAGACATAAAATGAAAATCGAGACTTGGATTGAGGAACCATCGACTCTGATGGATTCTTGGGATAGTATTTCATCTAGATCACCCCTCACTCATGGGTTCCATGCCTCAGAAGTTTCTTTACTCATTGATTTCGAGAACTAGTGTTTTTCTCAGTTTGAAGCAAACCAACATTTGAATTAAGGGGTCCAATTTATGAAACATTGCCTCAAGAGAAGATGGAAAATATAGTCACCTATTCCATGCCTAAACAATCTTGCAACATCTCACAGAACTCAAAAATGTTTCTCCGTTAGTCTTTTATGCCCTGAGCGGGAATTGACCAAGAGTCCTCGAAATGATTTGGGATGCGACTTGAAAATAGGTATAAAATGAAAACTGAGACTCAGATTGAATAACCTTCATCTCTGTTGTATTCTTGACATAGGATTTTATCTAGATAACCCCTCACTCTCAGTTCCAACCCCTCAGAAGTTGTTTTTTTGATCAATTTCGATAACTAGTGCTTTGCTTAATAAGAAGCAATGCAACATTTGGATTTAGGGGTCCAATTTACAAAACCATGAATCAGGAGTAGATGGACAATGTGGTCTCCTAGTCCATTCCTAAAAAATCATGCAAAATCTCATGGAGCTAAAAAATGCTTCTCCGTTAGGATTTTATGCCCGGAGGAGGAATTGCCAAGAGTCCACGAAATGGTTTGGGATGTGACTTTCAACTTGGCATAAAATGTAAAACGAGACTCAGATTTAGGAACTGTCGACTCTGATGGATTCCTGAGATAGGATTTCATCTAGAGAACCCCTCACTCCCATTTCCAACCCCTCAGAAGTAGTATTTTTCATTGATTTCGATAACTAGTGCTTTTCTCAGTAAGAAGCAATGCAACATTTGGATTTAGGGGCCAATTTACAAAACCATGCCTCGGTAGAGGATGGATAATTTGGTCACCTAGTCCATGCCTAAACAATCTTGCATCATCTCATTGAACTCCAAAAAAATTCTCCGTTACTCTTTTATGCCCTGAGCGGGGATTGAGGAACCATCGTCTTTGTTGGATTTCTAGCATAGGATTTTAGCTATAGCACCCCTCACTCTCGGTTCACTCCCGGTTCATGATTGGATTCTAGTTTCCCTAAACATTAGTGTTGAGGCTGCATGTATTATTGTCCAAGAGTTTGGGAGAAGGTTGGGAGAAAGAAGAGGAACCTCACTTATTTTCGAGAAAAGGGACACAATACTCCCTATTGTAGGGGAAGGCTAGTATAAGAAGTAGCTTGATTTTAGGTTGTTTTTACTCAAAGGAGTGGTTGTGAAACTGATGATGTTTTGACTTGACTCTTTAAACCATGCAAGAGGAAAATGAAATGCAAGAAATTTAACTTCGATGAAAACTAGCTATGGGAAGGAGCAAGAGGTTTTAAGCAAACAAATAATTTCTTGATAGATTATTGTGTGTGTAGTACTGCAAAATGACCCAAATTTTAAAAATACCATGCAAATTTCATAGTTCACTTAGTACACCTATACAACATTGAATCAAATGTCATCATTTCTAACATAGTAAACTATTATGATTATAAAGACCACCATACACATCTAGAATATTCATAAGGATCACGGGGACTTCACCTTGTTGACTTACTATATTTGAGGTGAAGACCATAGATGAGATTTACTTAAATGGCACTTAAATAGTTCTTTGTAGAGTTGAATTCAAACAAAAAGTTCCCAAATGTGAACAAAATCCTCAACAAAAATACAATGACTAATACTTAAAAAAATAAATTAAATTTATTTTCTTTAAAGAGCTAGGATGGGAGTCATATGCACCTAGAACAATAGGGAAATCCTAAAGACATAATAGGAGGAAAGTTAGTCAATACATAGTTTTCATTTTGCAATCACATATGAAAAATGCAAGGTAAAACTGAAGGAGACATAAAGGAAGGGAAAGTCATAGAGGGATCTTACAAAATTGAGAGGAGGAAAAATTGTTGGAATACGAACTCTTCTCCTTTCCAAGAACTTTGATTAAATGAAACTTCATAATGCCATGATTGCTTCATTAAACCTAATTGTCATAACTACTTCAAGAGGATTTTGAGGATGCTTCTATAGATTTATAGACCCAAACTTTTATATAATATTTTCTACCCTTACTCTAAGTGAAAAAAATTCAGTTTCAATCCCACTCAAAGTTTCAACATAAAAGGGATGTGGTTTAGTTTCGTAAAAATCATAAAAAAGGAAAAATATAAAGTATAAAAAAATAATACAATTGCAGGTGCATTTGATCCCAAACAATAGTGGTATGCTTGAAATTGTCTATAACAAATTTAGTGGTGCATCTAAATATCTCTTCCCTAGAAAAGATTGTAAGGCCATCAAATTCTTCTCCCAAGGAGATCTTGGCAACTTTTAATCCTACTTCAAACTCTTGTTTAGTAAAAACTTTGTCATATTGCATAATTTAGGGTCCCTCTAAACCTTTTATAGAGTCAAATAACTTAAAGAATATGTGTCTTCTCCTCTCCTAAAACACTTTGCATGTTGGTATTAATTATTGTAGAATATCAATATAACTATCCCAACCATCACTTACCCACTTCAACATCTTGTACGAGGGAAGATTATCCTTGTAGCTCTTGTGCTCATTCATATCAATTAATTTTATAGTTAAATTTTATACATATTTCTCATTGAAATTCATGTCCTTCTAAATCAAGTTTGAAATATTCTTTCAAATAAAGAATCATTCAAATAAGAAAGGAAGATTTATTTACCAGATCCTAAAGCTCAAATAACAAAGAAGTATTTCTAAATCCACATATTACTTCTTGGGATACATTTTCCTTAGTAGACTTCTTGGAAGTCTCCTTCATATTCTATTTAGTTCCTTTAATGGCCAATGGTTGTGTAAATAAGGGCTCGATATTCTATGCAAATTGCAACT